>PYHX02000467.1:112846496-113075565 GCA_004302925.2 Cochliomyia hominivorax | reverse complement strand
ATAATAATAATATAATAATAATAATAAATAAAAATAAACTTTTTTTAATAATAATAAAATATAACTTTTTCCTCCGTTTTCAATCCATAACATCATAATTTGACGTCAAAACATTTTTTAAACAAGATCTTAATATTTAAAAATATTTATTAATATTAAATAAATGTTTATACAAAAATTACAAAATTATTTTATTTAAATAACTTTTATAATTTTTTTTTCATACCTTTTTAAATCTGCAAATAAATGTCGCCGTTAAATTTTCTTTTACTCTAAAAACAAAATTTTCTTTGCTTTTTTTATTTTACACTATTTAAAACAACACTTGTGGAGCAAAAACAATAAATTAACACAATAATAACAACAATAACACTCAAAAGCATAATGAGGAGTAAATTGATATATTTATTTGCTCTCACTCTTTTACACTTTAACACTTATTTTACTCAATTTCTAAACAGGCCATATTTTACTCCCTCTTTTTATGCACATTTTTTCTTATTTGACATTTTACACAAACAATTTTCCAATAAAAAAAAGCATAAAATATGACAATAACAACACACACGTTTATGCAAAAATAAAGAGAAGGACTAGAATGAAACACATTTTTTGGCTTTTGCTTCTTTAACTCAAGCAAAGATACACACAAACACTTATTAAATGCACATTAACACTCATTTCTTTATTACTCTCATTACAGGCCATATTTCCTTTCTCTTTTATTTATACATTTTACATACATACATACATACATACATACATATTCCTTTTTTCTAATAAACTTTTTTTTGCATTTTGCTTTGAGACACATTTAAGACACCTCCGGGCGGCCGCAAATTTGAGACACCAAAAAACGAATACGAACGAACACACACATTTACAAACAACGGCTGCGTAAAAACCTTAAGAAGACACTTTTTTCAATTCAAATTTTCGCCGTATTAAAACAATAAAAACTTTTAAAATTTTATACAAAGTTATGCTCAACACTTTAATTAATTGTTTTATTAAACTTTACATTAATTTATTAACTTTTTAAATACTTATTTTAACCATTTAATACCGTATTGAAAATTTTCTTAACCGTTCGCGGCCTTTAATTTTACTAAAACTAACGACTAAAGAGAAAGCAAAAACATGTTGCTAACTTTGTGCTAATAAGAAAACAGCTTATTTTGTTATGGTAGTAAAGGGGGGAAAAAGCGCTTATTTTGAAATTAAGTTTGTACGAATTTTGAAATAATTTATAATTATTTCAGTTTCTAAAGGGAGTAATTAAACATTTTTAAAATAATTTTAATATAGTTTTTGATCAGATAATCTTAAATATTGGATAAATTGTTTTATCAGTTAATTTTAAAAGTTATTAAATAAAAAATAAAATTTGTTTGAGAAATTTCTAATTAATTTATTAAGGGAAACAATTAATTAAAAGGTCAATATTTAAATGAAACATAAATATGGTAACATCTCAGCTGTTTTTCATATTATTTTAATGGTTTACACGTCTAAAGTTGTTTAGGAGTGTAATTGTTGACCACGTCGGGTATTGTGATTTTTGTGAACATAAGGTAGTCTCTACAAAAAATATACTTACATGTGGCAAATTTTTCCTTTAGTTTCATGATTAAAGCCACTTATGTAAGGTAGTCATTAAATGAATTTCTTTAAAAAACAATAAAAGAAACACCATGATCGGATCAAAGGAATTGTTTTATTAGCGAATAAATGTGGTCAATTTTAAGGCAAAAAGATGAGAACTTCAAAAAAACTTGTTTTCATGTGGTATTTATTTCGTATAGTTCTGTAGTTATCTTGAATTCAATATTTGAATTTTTAAAGATCTTGGGTCAGTTTTTAATATACTAGCAGACCTGCCAAACTTCGTTTTGCCAAAAATTGTTTTTAGGGTTGGTGGCCCTAAGCAAATATTAATGTTGTATTAACCTACGATTTAAATATATTATTGGTGCGTGGGGGTATCTCTCCCCATGGTGTTATCCATTCTACGTTTTGTTTCATAAAACAGATTCTTGAGAAAGTGAAAGTGTCTCTCGGTGTTGTAGTTCTTTAGATATTTAATAATCATTATATGTTTTGTATGGGCGATACCCTTCCCCGTTTTTTTCTCATAAAACAGATTTTTGAGAAAGTTATTGAGACCATTGAGACCATATTGAGTTTTTGAATTTGCAAACTTTCACCTGTTATAGTTCTTTAGATATTCGATAATCAATATTTGCTTGTATGGGGAATTTTATATAGCCTACGTTACTTTCGGTTATATTGGATTCATCCAGTGAACATTTCATCAAAATTAGCACAGCCCGTCTAGAGTTAAGTTACCTACTTACATACATACACACATCCTATATTATATATATAGATATCCGAACTATCTTATTCTAATTTAATTATTTAGTTTCAAAACAAAATTATTTATCACATTTTTTAATTAAAATCTTTTTGTAAAAGATGGAAATTATGTCTGCTGTAGCACAAAAATGATCGAAAATGAAAATTATTTATTATTATTAATAATATTGTTATTATATAAACAAATTAATTCTTAGAATATGAATCTTATCATTCTTAATTAAGGCGTTTTTATTGTTCCAATAACTGTTTTCTTACTGTGAAAGCAATAATCTACAGTTTAGGCTAATTGATTACATCTTTTCATGGAATAAAGTGATTTTTACTTTAAGGAAAACTTTCCATTTTATTTTTATATTAGTTTCCGCTATTTTTCCAGAGGCTTTTAACTTTTAACAGGATGTGAAATTATTGCTCATAAAGTTTAATAATTTCCAGTTCAAAAATCTGTTCGAAGTGCTATTAATAATTTCTACCTAAATCTATAAGTTAAATCAAAATAATATCAATAATAGTGGAACTTAACTTGTTTACATTGTTAAAGTTACTTAGGTTTCGAACAGCGGTTTTCAATTGAATTTATTAGGGAATTATATTAAAATTAAAAATTTAAAGAGCGGGATCGGAAAAATGTTAACATCTTTATATGTTTATAAAAACGAAACCACTTACAAGAGTTTAAAGTTTTTATTTGCTTGAAATTATTATTTTAATTTATGAAAAAGATATATATTTTTATAGTTTAAATCGATTGTGATGAAATTTTAAGCTGTTTTAAACACCCTTCTTTATCAAAAAGAAAAATATCAAAAAAATTATTTTGATTAAAAGTTTTCATGAAAACCGTGTGTTAAGATTTTGCGGTCTCACTCGTTAATGTCTTTTTTCATTTCAAAGTTAAAGGAATAATCAATTTTTATCAACAATAGCAATAACCTAAAGCGCTTGAATAGCCACACTAAACTAAATGTTTACTTGCTTATTAGAGACAACAGAGTTGTATTTATTTCACAAAGCGAACAAGAAGGAAGGAAATGGCAAAACTTAAGTAATAAAAAAAAACACAGTTGCATATTTTTGAGACTAAAGGAAAACGGAAACAGAGAAAATGAAAGAATTAAAAAAAAACGAATAAGAATATTTTTTTATAGTTTTAAGTTTATTTTTTACTTCTTTGTTATTTTATATAATAAAAATTCTTAAAAACATAAATTTAAAATTAAAAAGAGAATCAAAAAATAAAAAAACAACGATTTCTTATAATCAACTATAATTTATTATGTTTTTGTTTTTTTTGTTATTTATTTTCATGATGTTGTTGCTATAAATTTTATTATGCTGCTAATGCATTTTTTCATTTTTTTGTTTAATGAAATCGATAGAGAAATGTTTTTTTGTTTAATGAACAATTTGTTTAAAGATTTTTTTAGTTTTTAATTTATATTTTTTTTTTTTTTTTTTTTTTTTGAATAAAGCTGTTTTTGTTTAATTGCAAAAAATTGGCTTAAATATTTTTTTGCAAATGCTGTGTTGATGATTTTCTTCATTTTATTTTTTTGCTATTAATTTCATTGTTTTTATAAACAATATTTTGTTTCCGGTTTAAAAGTTATAAATACATACATATACAATTACATAGTTTTACATATAAAATATTTATTTAATTTTTCTGTTTTTTTTTTTTTTGTATTTCTTTATAAATGCTAACAATACTTGTTTTTTATTTAATATTGTTTTTTTAATTGTTTTTATTTTTCAACATCATAAAAAATAATAATTAAAAAATATTTATTTTTTATTTTTAACATTTCGTTTATTTCTTATTATTTTTTTATATTTTTTTATAATTTTTGTAAAAAGGTGGTGGATATTTTTTGTACGGTTTGACGAAAAAACATAAATTGGAATTCACTTTTATTTTATTATTTTATTTTTTTTTAATAGAAATAAATGGAATATTTCTTAATTTAATATTTATTTTTATATTTTTTTCAATAATATTTAAGCAATAGGTACTTTTATTTTTTATTAATTATTTTATTTGAAATTTTTAGTTTTATTTCAGCAGTTAATTTTTAAATATTTTTATTTATTTTATTTATTATTTTTTATTTTTTTTTTTTGAAATGAGGGTTAATTTTTCTTTAAAATCTTTGTAATTTGTTTAAATTATTTGGTGTTTTACAAGTCTTTTTAATGGTAATATAATTAACTAACCCTCGTTAATTTCTTTTATCTGATATTTTTGTATTTCTATGGCAAAATGAATCTTACTAATATTTTTAGGTTATGTTTGGCTTCTTTTAAGGGATTTTTGCTAAATTTTATGAATTTAATTTAAATTTAAAATAAATAATAATTTATGCAGGTCATTGATGTTGCTAGAATTTTCTAAAAGATGGCAGTTGAGTTTAAATAGCAATAATTTTTGCAACAAAAAGAATCAGGTTTATTTTGAAGGAAACAAAATCCTTGATTAATTCCAAACTTACGGTAAATATTTGTTAATGTCCAGATAAATTGTTAAGGTCAAACAGCAGGCTAAATATATATTGACAAATATATTGAAGTCGACTCTAAGATCCACTTATCATATTAAACATGTTTAGTAACGAAGCCAGGTGAAATTGGAAGATCTAAGTGATATTCTAAAAAAACAAGTAAGATAATTACAGTCTGTCAAATCCTCTACACCATATTGTTGATTCTAAACAGTATGTACGAAGAATTATTAAACGAACCTCGTACTTGATTAAGTCTTCTAAGGTTTCAATACATTATTATGTTCGGTGTGAGAGATTTGTGCTTTTCCACAATGATTAAAAGAAAAATATGAGCCGACCCTCGTTAAATTTCGAACATCGATTCCTATTTATATTTATCCCATTTAAACCAAATATGAATACAGTACTAGCGAACATTTGAGATTAATGCACTTAAAAGCGATATTCGGAAGTAGAGATTGTATTGGGACTGTAAGAAATAATAGACCTCCTAATTTGAAATATCGTGGTTAATATTATAAGTATTAACTTAACTTGTATGAACTATTTGTATGAGGACAAGGTGTAACAATGCAGTCATGGTCACCAATTCCAAAAGTGATCGTCCATATCTTTAAAACTCCGAACAACATTTTGTTCGCAAGATTTACACGGACATTTCAAAGGGCGGAAGGATGGACGTCTAATCAACTGTTTTCTGTTTCAATAATTTCATTCAATATTTTATTCAAATAAAAAAGAAGCCGTTTAAGAGGGCAACCAAAAATGTACTTTAAAAGGTTCTCACAGTTTTTGAATCCAAAACTTTGAATTTCTTTGAAATTTCGAAATTTGATCGCTATATTCGACTATTTCACACCCTACACCACCATATGTATAACATCCGTTTATCGTATACCATTCCACTCAGAATTATTTTCTCAATCGATTAAATGATGTCCGTCCGTCTGTCCGACTGGCTGTCCATGTGAAAATTGTCAACATATCATTATTTAAGGTCAAGAACGAAACATATTGTTCATGTTTGATCCCATACTTTAGTTAACTCCCATACAAATGTCCCCCGAAATGGACTTTTATGCTCATAAGTTATTTTAACCAAATTTAACATGAATAAATTTAAGTATCAGTTCAAATCCATATGAGAAATTTGGAGAAATCGGTTCACAATTAATCTTAGCTGCCATACAAACACACTTCCAAAAATCACTTTAAAGTGGATAAGTAACAAATATATATTTTATATCTTATAACTTTCGTATGTTAAGGAAACACCGAACTAAATTTTGAGAGGATCGATCCATTATCATACCCCTCTCTTTCTCATATAAAAATATTGAAGGATATTTTGTAGTCGGCCATGACTAATGCACATTTTTCTGTTTGCATTGAAGTCACCCAGATCCATTAAAAATTTAGGCTCAATTTAGAAATATCGCAACATTGTTTTGGTGAAATTTCATTAAGAATTATTCAGTGGTGCCAAAGTTATAGAATTATTTCTCAAAAACGTTTGGGGACCTCGGTTCAGTGTAAGTGTTTTTTAGTTGCACTTGTTTAGAATAGAAGATCTTAATTAACTAATTAATTATTAAGTAATTCGTACATTCCTGTATCTTTAAGTTTTTTTGGTCGATTTTTTAAAAATAAGTTTTTTTCGTTCTAAATTAAAAAGCAAAAATTAAATTTTTTTATAAAATTAAAATAAAAATAAAAAAGCTAAATTATTATTATTTTTTTATAAATTCCAATCATTAATCATTTGCACATAATATTCGGATTATATAAACTAACATTTATTTAATATAATTTCCATAGTTTTTAACCTCAAAATAAGTTATAGGAAAAAATAGAGTTGACACTACTTAAATTCTAAAATTCATTTTTCGTAATTTTATAATTTTGTTGATAAAAATTTCTCATTTTTTAATTTAATTTAATTTTCATGTATTTAAATTTTTAAGTTTTAAGTTTTCTTTATAATTTTCAAGCGTTTTAAGTTCAAACTTTTCTTAAGGGTTTCGAAAAATTTTCTAAAAAAAAAATGAGGTCTTAAAACGAGGCACAGTGTTTCATATGAAAAACGAAATGGAATAAAATGCATAACGATTGGAATTCAGTGGAATTTCATATAGTGACAGCCAAGTTGAAGTTTTGAGTTTGAACATTAAGAATCTAAAAGGCGCTGCTTCACAGGGTCTTAAAGTTAGATAGCAGATTACTTATATCTTAACCGATTTTAAAAGGATTTTTGCGTAAATAAAATTTTTAAATTTTTTTTACCGAAATTGACGAAGTTTTTTATGCTATTGCAGGTCCAACTTTATCAATGCTTTTTTCAAACATCGTTGACTTTATTAACAACAAATTGGCAACATTTAAATTTTTTAAATACCTTCATGGAATCAAAAGTTAAAGGTCTTTAAAAATTTCGCTTTTGTCCCTTTTAATTGTGAAAAAAGCAGTTCCCCCTTTTTTGAGTTATAAACAAGTAAAAGCGTAATATTCGGATAAGACCGAGTTTATACTACAGTACCCTACACCATTACACCATTGCGCAGACATGAAGAATTATATAATGACCCTCGTAGAATCTGATTTTATTATATGTGCATTTATAAAGAAAAAATTATTTGAAATTTTGATTTATAGAAGTGGGAGTTATTTGGGGGCTATAAAAAATTAAGGGCTCATTCCGAAAATTTTGATTCAGTGTTTTGTGATGGCATAAATTTTAAAAATATGGAATATCAGCACAAAACCCTCACTTTATGAGACTTATGCACTTTAAAGTGAAATTAGGAAATGGATCTATATGGGAGCTTAGGTTATTTGTGAACCGATTTTTTTTTTTGGAAATTATGCATGTGGATTTAAATTAAAATTTTATTTCTGCAAGTTTTATCAGCTTGGAACCATATTCAAGGAGGACATTTGTATGGAAGCTATCTGAAATCAAAGAAATGAAGCTTGAACAAAAGATGACGAATTTTATTAGAAGCCTATAGAAATTGGATCAAATTTGGGTCCATGGATCAAAATAATAGCTTCACCAAGATTTCTCAAAAATTGCGACCAATAGAGTTTACAGACAGATGAACAAATATCGTTAAATCGACTCAGAAAGTGATTCTGAGTCGAACTGTATTTTTTCTATATGTCACAAACATCAGCCCAAACGCATAATACTCCACCTATGGATGGAGTAGTATCTGTAACATATAGAAAAATTGGTGTTCAGCGCAATCCAGAATCACTTGTTGAATCGATTTAACGATGACCGTCCATCTGTCTGTCTGATGAAAATTGGTAGATATTGGTATTTTGTCCGAAGGACGAAGCATATTGAAATTGGCCATATTTTGGCCCAACAATTCAGGTAACTCACATACAAAAGTACGCGCTAATTGAGGTTTTAAGCTCTTGAAAGTTTTAAAGAGATTTTACCGAAATTCATTAAACATATAACTTATGATATTCTTAAGCGATGTGTCAAATTATGTAAGGGCAGGTCCATTGCTTCTAATAGGTCCCATAGAAGCCGCTTTCCAAATGAGGGTAAAAATTTCAGATATACGTTGGTATTGTAGTAATACCAAGCGAAATTGAGATAAATATAAACAAATTTCTATGTGCGAAATTATACGAGGGTTGGTCTATAAGTTCCTAGAAAATTTTCACATAAATGTTATTGTCAAAATAATGTAGAAAATCAGAAAATCAAATTAAACGAGGGTCTTTCATTAATTTTTTTGTAATCGCCAACCAACACTGTGTGTAGGGTATTATATAGTGGAGCTTGACCGACTATAACATTCTTCCATATTCGGCTTTATGTTTGTTGCATGGCGTAATGGGTTTTTTAAATCTTTGGTAATAGAAATTTTTTTTATCCCGATATCGGTTGGAGATATATAAAAATGTATTTTTGAAATTTTTTTTCTACGGATTTTTGGGAATCACGCGATTTTTTTCAGAAAGATAAAATAATGTCAATTTCATTAAGAAATTTGGCCCTCACCCTGGCCATCCCTGTGTGAAATCCCACTGAAACTAGACTAACCGTTAGTCAATCATTTTCCATTAGAAACACTGTGCGAAGTTAAAATATTAAAAAAAAAATAAATAAACATTTAAGTGCTTTAAATGGGGATTAACATTTTTGTGCTCCAAAAACAATTTTTCTAAAATTTTAAGTGACTTAAATTGTTAATTTTTCTAGAGTGTAAAGGTGTGTAGGTGTCATATGCCGCCTTGTAAGTGTGTGTCTGTGTGTCATTAACTAATACTTATTGATTTTAGTTTTAAAATTGCTTTCCATAATTTGGCTTTACCTCCAGTCCAATAAAAGTTAATTTCTCAAAAAAAAAAAAAAAAGAATAAAATTTCTCAAGAAATAAAACATAAGAATTTGTGTATTTTTTTTAATTTTATAAAAAGTTGTGTTTATATTTATTTCGTGTAATTAATAATTAAATAATTTTTATATTTTGTGTGTTTAATTTAATTTTTGTTAAGTATAAAATTATATAATTTTTTTTTTTATTTTCATAAATCATATTAACGATTTTCTAGGCATTTGTTGTTGCTTTTTAAAAAAAATTTAAAAATTATTAAAAAAAACAGTTAAGAATTCTATATTCGGCTATGCCGAATTCTCAATACCCTTCACCACAAATGCTAAGAAATGAATTTAAATTATGTTTCGTACATGTACATTATATGCACATGCAAACTCACAAACGCATTTCAAAGAATCTTTAATTAATCATAAATTAATCTATATTTTTTGCTATAACATTTTTCCAACTGAACCGATATTGATAATTTTTGGTGTAGTAAAGGTTAGATATTCCTTGTTAATATGACAATTTATTTTAATTAATTTTATTCTAATTTATCGATTTATATTTGATAAGTTTAGCGGTTGTCTCAGATATCGGTCTTTATCTCTTAACATCAGAGCTATAAAAAATACTCCAGACAAATTTCATTGTGCTCTATCAATTATTGCGGATGCTAAATCGATTTAGATTTTGATGTGAGACAAAAATAATATATACATTATGGGGTTATAGATGATTCCTACTTAGCGTTACATACGGAATGACAAAGTTAATATACTTGTGGTGGTTTTTCTTAAATACAACACAGAAACACTTTTATAACTTTTTCTATACTGAAGCGATTTTAATAATTTTTCGGAGTGGCAATGAAGTATATGTAACTTAATGTTATGGCAAAATCCAGCTTAAGTTCTTCGCTTGAACTTATAGGTTGCTTTAGATATCGATCTATATCTTATAATATACTGAACCAATTTTGCTGGTTTTAAATAGGAAACTTCTCAGGTCTACAGCAAAAATTCCTCCTAAATTTCATTGAACTGTGCCAATTATTGTGGATGTGAGTGTGCCAACAACAGACAGACATACGACTCAGAATTCATATATATATTATAGGGGTGTGAGATGATTCCTTCTTAACCTTACACATGGAGTGATCAAGTTAATACACCCCCCTTTCAACACTTGTGGTGGTGGAGGGTATACAAATAATTTGAATTTAACTTGAAATAAATTAGTTTTTTTTAATCGTTTAAATTTTAATTTTTATATAAATTTTATATTTATAGATGTGTGTGTGTGTGTATGTGTGTGTTTATGCAAGTATAGTTTTTGTATAAAAATATGTATGTTTTTTTTATTTTTTAATGTTATAAATTATTTTTTAAATAGTTTTATTTTTTTATATAAAACAAAAATACAAATGACTTAAAGCTTTTCAATTGAAAACTGACTGAGATTTGTTTTGTTAAAATTAATTATAATTAACATTATTTAGATATTTATATAAATTATAGGATCTAAAAAAATCTCCTGATATTGATTCCAAATTACTAATTAAGAATAAATATGTAATACCGGATGTAACCTGCTATGAACATGTTTCTCCTTTAAAGAATTAAAGAAAAATAATATTTTATTAAAAAAATTAATTCCAACTTTGGAGAACCATGACCTATCCCTTAGACTCAAGTGTCTAACGGCTATGCTTTTCCAAAAACAATAAGAATACACCTCCAGATTGTTTTCAAAAAAAATCCATTTAATATTTTCTAAATTACAAAATTATTTGAAGAAAAAAAATTGTTTGACATTATTGTGTACAGAATAGTAAATACTACACTAATACATATTGCTATAAAAGCATTTAAAATTTGTAATTCATCTTGAAGTTCACTTAACAAAACTCATGGAGACATTTAACGCTTTCTTACATGGGAAGACTTAAATACAACAGGAAGCTAATGCTCCTTAAAAAAAGAGTGGAGAAAAGGAAGCCTTTTCTACTGCCAGGGATCATATTTTGAACTAGAGCCTAATTTTATAAAACGCTTTCCTTCACTTACGTCATTTTTTAATGTAGATTGTTTTTGTTAACAAAAAATTCGTATGGAAAAATGTTGAAAGTAAAGTGTAGGGATTAAAAAAATTAAGGGAACAAATCGAAGTGTATTATTCCTCCATTATAAATTTAATAACAAACTCAAAAATTACTTTTTTTTAAATCATAAAAAATATCGACCCATTAAAATTCGCTAATAATTTTTTAAAAATACAAAAATTCAATTAAAAAACAAAAAAATATCAGAAATCTTGCAAAAATGTTCGAATCACTTTCCAAGTTTTATTTCTCCCTCAAAGACTCTTCAAATACCAAAGTGAATTTTTCAAAAAATAAAAATATAAAATAAAATAATTTCGAAAATTGTCTAAAATCATTTTTTTTTTTTTTTTCGAAAAATTATGAATTTTCAAAAAAAAGCTTTTGGCAATAAATTCAAACTTTTAAGAAAAATTTAATTTTAATTATAATTTCTGAAAATAAAACTACAATAATTTCGAGAAATAAAATTTAAATGTGAAATATAAACTAATTTATTCACTAGAACAAGATTTAAACTATAAAATTGAATTTTATTTTTGTTTGTTGCATTTTAAAAATATTAATTCTTAATAAAAAATAATTTTCTGATAATCTCTTGCACTACATAAATATACCAGAAAGTGACTTGTATTAGATATTTTCGAAAGATTTTAGATTTCGAAGAAAATTCAGGGAAACCACAAATTTATGACGAAAAATATAATTTTCAAAAAAATAAAAATAATTTCTAAAAAACTATTTTTTAATTTCTTAAAAATTATTCAAATTTCAGAAAAATAAGAATTTTCAATAAAATATATAATTTTCGAAGAAAAGTTTAAGTTTCAAAAAAAGTGTAATTCTCACACAAATAGATTTTCAGGTGGAAAATAACACCAGACAAAAGTTTTTACTCTTCCCAAGACTTTAACTATAAATTTGTATAATATTTATAATGTTAATTTTGTTCAGGCATCGCTTCTAAAGAGTGAGATTTAAAATTCTTAACACACGTTTTTCATGAAAACGTCATTTATTATCTTTAATATCAAACAAAAGAATTGAATTGTTAATCTGATTAAAATGAGTGACCAGAAAAACTGCGTACTCAAATTATTTAATATTTTGAACAAATCCCACCTTGGTCCTACATTCAAAGGTCTGCAGTCAAACTGATTCCAATGTTATTAAACAGTGCCGGAATTACTTGTCCGTTGATAGAAAACCTGGTACAGATAAAAGGAATGGTCCACATGATGTTTCAACTCCCAACACAATTGGTAGGAAATCCGACCGGGTAACTCAGTGCTTGAAAGTTCTTAAAATTTAGAGACCAAAAACAGAGCACGAAAATTGAATTCGAAATGACTTATCGCTAATTTGATACAAGGTTTTGCCTTAACATCAGTAATATACGGCAAATAATCTGTTTTATTAACTGACAAATTTTTGATAACGAACCATTCGTAAATCTGATTAGATTTTGATAAAAAAGCGCATTATAGGTTTACTCCCGTTAGACTTTGAAAAATTAAACAAATTTCAAGTTTTCATTCAATAAGTTTCGATCAAAAAATTAAAAATATTCTTCCTGAAAAAATATTGATATTTTTTGTTTTTTGAGTTATTACAAACTTGTATGTTAAGAAACTTTCGATCTTACTCCTTAAATTTAAAATTCTTAAAAATTGTTTGATAATCTTATGGATCGATTTCGTATGGCAGCCGAACTGCCTGTTGACAATGCAAATGAAATAAAAAATCAGTTGCCATTTTGAAAGTTCGGCAACCGAAAAAATGTAGTGGACTTTTAAAATGAATTTAAAAATAAAGAAAATGTAGGTTCCGAGGAATTCTTTATACTTTTCTTCCGAATGACACAGTGTTGTATTTAGTTGCAACCTTTTACAAAGACGATAAACAAGTTTATTCACGAGTTTTCCATTTTTTCAGATGAAAGCTTTCGAAAATCTCACACAATGGTTTTAATGTGAGTTTTCGATGTCAGTTATACTTAAGGCATTAAGTTGCAGTTAATAGAAAAAAATTATCTTTAGTGAATTGTTTCCAAAATTACCGAGAAAAGAACAACTAAAATTGAAAACTATTGTCTACGGAAAAACAAACGTAAGCATCATGGGACCTAAAGAAAATATCTGACAATTGTATTTATCACCAAAACCCGGTCGCCAAGAGCAATATTTGGATTTAACTTCATTTGTTCAAAAAGTACCTTACCAAATATTTGACAACTTCAGTTGTCAGTTGCCATCTGTAATATAATTTTAGCAACACAAATGACAACACAACTGTAGTTCGATTACCATACGTAATCGACCCATTAATCATGTAGTATTTGTGCAAAATATTTTCCTATGTGGTTCTCACTGTTACTGGTCAAAAAGTACTTATTTTAACAAATTTTTCATATATATTTTTGTTGCGTTTCTAAAAAGGTTTTTTAAATGTGTAAAATGTTTTATATTAACTTTATGTTTAACTTTGGAAATCAATATTTGATGTATATAAAAAAGATATGGAAGCAATATAGAACTATTTACTTTTTTATTTGCATTCGTTTTTAAAATCGTTTTAAGAACTTGTTTCTTAAAAATATAAATTTTTGAATAATATAAAATCTCTTTTTTTCGTAAAACTTCTTTTAAAAGTAAACAAAACAAATTAAAGTTTTTTTGTATTATAAAAGTGTGAAAGGTGATTTTAATGTATTTCGTTTAATTATATATATGTATATGTGTGAGGGTGTAGTTCTAAAATTTTCTCGTTTTTCGCATTATGTGTGAAAGTGTTTGTCTATAAATGTGCAAAACAAATAAAATCTTTAATAAAATAGTTTATTTTATAATTTTTTCAACTTTTTTCTAAAGTTCTAAAAAACAGCATTAAAGATAAATTGCTTTAAATTAAAAAAAATAATTAAAAAATAAAAATTGTAAAAATAATAATAAAAATTGAATAAAATTAATAAATAATTTTGTAAATAATTTAAAGCAATTTCATCTCAATTTAGCAATGAATTATTTGAATATGTATAACATTAATGAATATAAATATTTATAATAAATCTAAATGTTTACAAAACAAAACAAACAGAAAAATTAAAAAAAAAGAAATATTAAAGCAGAAAGTGGAAGTGTAATAGAATAGTTTAGTAAAATCATAACTTATTAACTTAAATACTAGACACATACAATATATATATATATGTATATATATATTTTTGTTTTCGATATCTTTCCATATTTTGTTTGTATAATTATAATATATTTATTTAATATAATAGAGTATATAAACATAAATACATAAAGACATACACACTACTATGGTCATTATCAGCACACAGTAATTCCAAAAGGATTTTCTCTTTTTTTGAAAATAATTATATGTAACTTTTGAATCCTTGGAATTATCTTAAAACAAGTAAGAACGTTATAGTCGGTCAAGTCCGCACAAAGTTGATTATAAATAGAAGTTACGAGTAAGCAAGAATGCTATAATCGCTTGTGCCGAATCTTCAATAGCCTTGGCAACAAATGCATGTAAAGTAAATGCGCTATGCTTCGGTTATAAAGTACATATAACTTCAAATTATAGCAATTTCATTTAAATTTGTCAATTTCTAATTGAGAATTATATCAATGTTCTTCGCTTAAACTTGGTGCTCAAGATATCGGTCTATATCTTTTAATATACTGAACCGGTTTTAAATAGGAAAGTTCGCAGGACTATAACAAGTACATAGGCCTAATTTGATTGAGCTCTGTCAATGCTAAATCGACTCAAATTTTGATTTGATGCAAGAAAATATAATGACGAAATTTATGTACCCTCTTCAACGCTTGTGGTAGTGGAGGATATTAAAAGTAATAAACAACCCACGTATAATTCTATTTTCTGATTTATTCATTTATGTGAAATTTATGCATTTTAAAATGAATTTTTGTGAGGGGTTAAATGGGAGCTACATGACGTTATGAACCAATAATTGAACTATAATGAAACATAACATGAACTCATTTTGCACATTGATTTTTGCGTATATATATTTACACTGAACAATAAATATTGCAATACCAGCTATACTTATGCCTCTCAAAATGAGGAGGGCTTGTTTGGAACCCATGAGAAGCAATGTATATTTTGGCCCATCGTTTTAGAATATCAGAAGACTCATTTTTGTTAATTTTTTTGCTTTAGATCTTCCATGAGCTTCAAGCCATTTTCAGCTTAGACATTTAAATGTGAGGTACCTAAAATATTGGACCACAATAGGCTTCGTTCTTGGCCCAAAAAATAACATGTACCAAATTTCATCAAGATATTTCAAAAATTGCGACCTGTAGAGGAGAGCCAGCTAGCCGGACAGACAAACAAACGAACGAATATCGTTAAATCAGATTGTATGTTGCAAACCAGCAGCGGTTGTGTAGGGTATAAACATTTTACATGGTTTATAGTTGAGAAGTTTTCGAGATGATATGGAGGATCAACTCAGTTGTAATGCCCCAGGCTAAAAAAATTATTTCATCTTAAATATCTCGGAACCTATAAGAGGTAGAGGTTTAAATTATTTTGACTCTTATGATAAATGCATTTTTTGACGATTTTTCATTAAAAATTCCAATACCTGATATGATCAAGTGACCAGTTGGAATCCTTTTATATACAATTCAACTCGAAAATATCTACAACCTTGATAAATTCACAAAAATATTTCCAGAGACTCAAAACTTATAGTATTTTTTTTTTTTTTCAAAAAATCATTTTGGAACCACTGTGCATCATTTTTTATCATTATAATCTTTTTTAATTTTTATATATATTTTTCTTTTGTTTTCCAAAACTATATAATAATTTATATAATCAACATTATCATCATCATCGTCGTCGTCGTCGTTAAAATTTCGTTAACATCAAGACATTGGCTCAATATCTATTATCATCAATTATTATTATTGTTTTGTTTTGTTTTTTTTATATCTCTTTGTGATTTTGTTGTTGTTGCTTTTTTGTTATTACAAATATAATTAACTTAATAACTAAATATACAATCCTCATGAATTTTGTTGCCCATTTTCTTTTCTCTTTTCTTTTCCTTTAATAGAAACTCAAAACCGTCCCTTATTAAAATATAAAAATAATAATAAATTAATTAAAGAAACGAGAATTCTTTAAATATTTCTTAATAAAAACACAATTTCTTTATAGAAAAAGTATATCAAATTTAAACAAATTAAAGTTTTGCTTTTATCATATTAACCAACCAATCATTTATGATGATAATTTTTGTTTGTTTGTTTGTTCTATGGTTCACTTGTTTTATAAAAAAATGTTATTTTGTTTTAATTCAATAATTTAAGCTTCTGTTTCAGCACCTTTTAATCGTAGACGGGCAAAATCTTCAAATATAATATCATCATCTTGGGCATCATCATCATCCAATTGTATGAGATTTGTAGTGGGTACCTCTTGAACGCCAGCGGTAGTGGTGGAATTTGAATTAGTTGCATCATCATTTGATACCACCACCAATTGATTATCGCGTATACTTTGTCGTGGTGATTTATCACTTAACAAGGGATTCTCCTCTTCTTCCGGTTTTGGATGCATTAAAGTAAATGGTAATTCGGCTACCAAATCACCACCCAACAAGGGCCCACTTATTAATAATTTCACTTTGACTTTATAGTGTACAATAATGCCTAAACTTTCACGTTGTGCTGGATTTGTAATCAGAGTACTGGAGGCCAAATTTGTGTCCTCATGTTTTAATTGACCATCCAAAGCTAAACCCCATTTATCTTTGTTATTTGCTAACAAGGGACACAGCTCAAATACTTTGGAGAGTGTAAAGCCTGGCAATACTTGGCAACCATCTTCGGATTCCGTTTCAGCCACCACCGATTTATATTGGGCTGTTGAAAATAGACAAATATCGGCAAATTGTCGTACATATACCTTGATTTTCTTAACCGTTCGATTGGAATTATTGGCGACATGTACATTAACCGATATCTTTTCACCATGATGATACAATTCCTTGTCAAGACTGGCTTCCAAATGGATTTTATTTGGTTTCATCATAAATTCTTTACTCACTTCGATTGAAGGTTGTTCGCCCACCTTAGAGGGGGCGTACATAACTTTGCGTATTGTCAAACGAACGGAATTGCGTTTATGAGGTTTATCATCGATTTGTTCGCCTAAAGGAAAATTAAAAAGAAAAACAGAGACATTAATAAATAAATTTAAATAATATTTGTACAGTACTTTTAAATAGAATCCAAAATAAGGTTGTCTGCTCCTAATAACCAATAACATGTTTATCAATCAATAAAATTAAATATAATGGAGAATTAATTGAAATGTCATTCAAAAATAATATTCAAATTTTAATAGAACAACAGTCTAAAAACCTGCCAATAAAACTGTATATTAATCATGAATATATATTGAATATATATTTTATAACCTCAACCATTGCTAGCGGAAAATGTGGAAATGTATAGTTTGTTATTTCATTTGTAACTCCAAGGTATGTCCTTCTGTTGTTGACTCGTCTAAATACACACTGGTGCATATTCCAACAAAAACACATAGTACGTTTTTATTAAGAGTTAGAAAAAATTTTATTAAGGAACGAGATCGAAAAGTCTTGACATTTTAAACCTTTTTCCGAAACCCTTCCATAACGTTTTTATAGCACTTTCTGTTACTTTGACCGAACAGGTCGTCAATTGCAATTAAAAATCGACCACACTTTTGGATACCTGTTTTGTGTTCTTCAATTCTTTTTTAAGGGGCTCAATATCTCCCCATTGGCCCTTGCTCCGGCAGTTTGGATGGTTTGCCTTGTTTATCATAATGACAAAATGCCAGGACAGGCCAAAAATAAGTGGACATATTATAAAGTCTTTTGAATGGAAGCAAACTTTTGTAAACTTTTCTTGATATTAATTTTGGTATTTATAGAGCCCGTTGTAACAAATGATAAGTTTCTTTTGATGCAACATAAAATTTTTGACCAGAACATACATTTCGTCATCCATTATGCTGCAAGATTATTTTAACTTCTGTCCTGTTTTGGCCTCTGAGTTTTTAGCAGCTCCTATCAGGAGCTTTTTGAACCTTAAATGTTTTTAAACCTGCATTAGCACTAACTTTTCGTAACAAATAGCGCGAATACTGAACTAACCATGGAGCTTTCCTAACGAATGTGTTGGGAGCACTTTTGAAAATACTTTCTATATTGTCTTTGGAAACATCATCACAGGGTACACCCAGTGTTGCCAGATAAAATCTATAAGAAAAATCCGTTCAATTGGTTTAAAAAAATTCTTTTTATCCATTTTTCTGCCCTCCCTCCCATAAAAATATTTTACACCTTTTTTTTAAGTTTAAAAAACTGCTATTTTTTGCTATAAAATCTCTAATAACCTGCACCACGGTCGAATAAGAAGTAATTATTAGGAACATATTGAAATTTCGCCTTGTGAGGGGATACCACTCTGCCGAACCCAATCTGAAATTAACTTTTTAATAATATATTTTAATCTCTTCATTCAAGCTCTAAATTCCATAAGAATTCCTGTATTAGATTTGGAAATATGTGATGTTAACTGTTTTGTTTGTAAGAGCCATATCCTCCTCCTTGTGATCTATAAAAATTTTACACTAAAGGCAATATTGACGTGCTAAATTTCATGAAAATTCATTAGGCCATTTTATCACAATCGTTAGTTATTTTTTTCAAGTTAAGGTAGTTGTCACAGATATCGGTCAATATTTTTTTCCTACTCAACTGATTTCGACGGTTTTAAATAAAAAGTTCTTAAGTCAAATCTCATTGAGTAGGCACGGTCAACAACAGAAAGACTGACATAAGTAACTCCTGAGGTTTTAATGCTAAAATATATATACTTTTTGGGGTCCTAGATGATTCCTTCTTAGAGTTACATACGAAATGACAAACTTAATATATGTACCCTTATTGTTCCTTGTGGTGTTGAAGGATACAAAAATATAATATAAACGAGAAATTCCTTATTTTGGTGATGAAATTAAACTTCCCTCTCTTTTGCCCTCTGAATTAAATTTTCCTTTAATAATCCCTCAAAAAGGGAAAATTTTCTCTATTTGCCAGCACAATTCATAACATTGAAAACAGTTTGACAGCAGACCTTTGAATGTTGGTCACTTTTAGGATCACTTTCGGTTTCCTGAATTATTTTAAAATTTTAGTACGCACTTCATTCTCCTTTTTTATTTTAATCAGATTAACTTTTTTAATCATTCAACTTGACAAAAAAAAACTATGAAATAAAATTTGGGTTAAAAGTTTTAGTGGAAAAGGGTGTTAAGAATATTTCCATCTCTCTTCTTACAAAGAATAGCCTTCTTCCGATAATTATTGTCTTACAACTAATAGAGGTTTTCAAGAACTATAATGGGTACTTTATATGTAGAGCGCATTTAAAAATCGTCTTAGCTGAATATAACAATTTTACTTGTATATAATAAAATTAAATTATTTAAAATTTTGCCTGACTCCCCGCCAAAAAAAAAATAAAATAAAATAAATATATACAATGAATTTATTTTAATTTAAATTTTCAACAGCAACAAAGTAACATTAATTTTATTCATTTTTTTTGTGCAAAAAAAATAATTTGGAAAAGTAGCAAAAATGAAATTAAAAAAAAATCGTCCATTCTATCATCACCTGTTTTTAGTTTAGAAATTTTCTTTGGAAATACATATATACAAACAAACAAACACACAAACAAAAAATAAATACCAATGAGATAATAACAGAGCAAAATAGAAAAAAGAAATACTGAAATAATCAAATAAAAAGAATAAACAAATAAATTAGAGGAAAAATGAACTCAAGTGTCTATAAAAATTAAACAAACAAAAAACGTTTCAACCAGTACTTACAGACACATACATACAAATACACATATAAACTGCCATAGATACAAATGTATATAGTTAATTCATAAAATTTGACATACACATGAACACATGAATATGCACGAGTAAATTTTGAAGTAAATTTATAGAAACATACGTACGTACATACGTCCATACATCCATACATATGTCATTATTTCCACAAAAAAAATTAATGAAAATAAAAAGTAATTTTAAATTGAAAAAAAATATATATAAAAGAATGAAAAAAATTTAACCGAATTGGATTAACATTATTAAAGAAGATATAACAAAAAAGAAAAACTAGGGCGCCACTTAATTATTAAATTTTCAGAATTGATTTTTTAGGTTTAAAGCTTTTAATTGAAGCTAATGGGAATTGGCGGGCAAAGTCTAAACCCCATATTCACAAAAATTTGTTAAATTGTTATGATTTCACTGAGATTTTTCTTTCAAATTCCATATTTTGAAAATCGATTCAACTACAAATATTTCTAGTTTAAGAGCTTAACTTGTTCTTAATTATAAAAATGTTTTTGAATTCATAACAATAAATCATATATATCAACATTTTTGAAAAACATTGGTAACTGTTAGATTACCACGTCAGAGGGTTAAAGAAAAAATCAGTTTGATGCGATTTCATTTATCGATTTAAAAAACACAAATTATGTAAAAACGCCAAGAAGGAATCAAAGTATATATTCTTGCATCAAATCAAAATCTGAATCGATTTAGCTATGTCCGTTTCTTGATAGGCACTTACTCGAGACGCTCACATCTTATAGACAGCTAAACTACTGGACCAATTTTGTTGGAATTTTCACAGAATGATCCCCATATACCCGAAAGTAACAAAGGCTATACAAAATTCGACAATCAAATATTGATTGTCGAATGTGTAAAGAAATATAACAGCGAGCATTTTCATTTTTTAATCACTTTCTCAAATAACTATTTTAGTGAACAAAATATAGAACCGATAGGAGGAGAGATACCTCCATATAAAAGAAATAATGATTATCGAATATCTTAACAACTATAACAGCGTAAGTTCTAAAATTTGGTTCTAAACAGTTTTACTGGACAAAATGTTGGACGGTTAGGATCAAGAGGAGGATTAGCTCCCATGCAATGGAAATATTAAATAAAATTTTAGAACAGACAGGGCCAGGGGCATTTGGCAAAATGTTCGTTGCAATAATTTTCTTTTTTTTAAATATTCTGATTTGTAAAATTTCTTTCGAGATCTTGGACTGAGGAGAATGTTTGTGCAGTAAAGCGGAACGGGTAAAGGCATGTAATAAAACGAAGCTACAAAACTTTAAAATAATTCTATAGCTTTAATCACTAGTTATGATTTTTTCGAAAACCCTTTCATTGACGTTTTTATAGTGCTTTTTGTCAGATTGCTCGAACAGGTAGTTCATCATCTCTATTTTAAATCTACCGCACTTTTTAACACGTTTTTTGTGCTATTTAATACTCTTTTAACAAGAGACCAATATTTCTTCACTGTCTTAAACTCCGGGCAGTTTGGAGGATTTCCCTCTCTTGGTACAAATATCATATTTTTGTTCCTGTATCATTCAACTGTCAGACAAAAAATAATGTAAACATTCCTTGATGTGAGTTTTCGGTATTTATACAGCTCCTTTTAACAAATGATTGGCTTCTATTGCCCTAACAAGATATTGCATGGCAGCCCAAGGATTTTAACTGCATTTGGGTACTAAACCTTTCTTCAAAACTCCCTCGAACATCAATAACAAAAAAATTTTGACCAGGGAAGTGCGGAAAATATGCCAGACCACACGTTATATTGTCCATTATGCAGCAATATTTTTTGCTTCTTAAATATTAGCAGCATTCCTGCCTGGTAATTTTTGAGCTTTGTATATTTTAAACTTGTATTAGTTTTAACTTTTCGTAGTAAATAGTCCGAGCACTGAACTAACCGAACCGTTTCCTTACCGGGTGTGTTGGGAACTCTTTTAAAAATGCTTTCTATATTTTGGCTTTTAAACATCATGTAGACCATTTCTGAACCTGTTTTTATCTATGAACAAATTCTCCCGGTACTGTTTAATAACATTTGAAGCTATTTGACGCAGACTTTTTAATGAATGGCCAACTTTTAGTACAACCAAGTTGGATTTTGTTGAAATATTTCATAGAGCACTTCTTTTAGTCCCTCATTTTCATTAGATTAACAATATATTAATTTGTTTGACATTAAAATATTAAAACAGACATGTGTTACAAAGGTAACTTGATCAAAAGGAGAATATTTAAAATATTTTCTTTATCTGATGCAATTTTTTCTTTCAATATTTGAAAAATAAATAAATATAAATTTTGTAGTAAAAACCTTTAATAATTTTGTTTTTAGAACTTGTAGTTATCAGTTATCGATTATAAATCATGAATCATTTCACTTTTTTGGATGTAATTGATTTGATATTTGATATAACATTGTATTGCTACTTTATTTATTTAATACAGACGTATAAGTTTACAAAATTTTTTTTCGATTTTCTTGACAATCAATTTATTGTTTTATTTTATCATAAACAAATATTTATGTTTAAGATATAAATCATAAACAAAATGTTTGTTACATATAAACAAAAATGATAAAATTGGTGATTTAGTTCAAAACAAATAATTTATTACGTGAAATATAAAAAAGTATATTATTCAAATCACTAAGTTAGAACACTAAGTTGGGTATTTTTCAATTTAAAACACAAATTCTTTATGAGTCCGAATAACATAAGGAGTGAGATCGAAAAATTTCTAACATACGTATTTAATTGAAACTTTTAACCCAACTATTTTATGCATTTAGGACGAGATCACTGTGGAACAACAGAATAGTCGCATTCATTACAAGAATACTTTGAGGAGACCCGGATGAAGGGAAGACCGTGAGTATTATAGAATTACAAAAAGGTGAGCCTTAACAGGTCACTTTACTCTTCTGGCACATTTAAGGCGTATTGGAGAGGCTGATGGCAATATGCGGAGAACATTGAAACAATGGAGCATTTTCTCTGTTATTGCCCAGCAGATCCCAGAATTTTATGAATAACACCTTAACGAACATAAGCCATCTAAGGGGTTTAAACTGTAGGAAATTGAGGAAGTTGTGTAAGATACGAAATTATACTAAATAACAAGCCAAAAAAATAGCTTAGTTGTATAACAATTGGCATGATACTTCCTTATGGAGTTGGTCTCCTCTCTTCAACCTGTCATTATTATCTTTAATGTCAAACAAATGAATATATTGTTTATCTGATTAAAATTAGTGACCAGAAAAAAGTTTGTACTTAAATAATTAAATATTTTCAACAAAACCCAACTTGGTCATATAAAATGTTGAGCAATAATTCAAAGGTCTATCGTCAAACTATTTCCAATGTACCAGGGGAACGCTACTAAAAATTAGAGTCCAAAAGCAGAACAAAAATTTTTATTGTTAAAAAAATTTTAAAAAAGTTTAGATCCCAAAAGCAATAAAAATTACCCAAAAAGTTCTTAGTAAGGCCAAGCCATTTATTACAACTGGCTCTATAAATACCAAAATTTATATAAAAAAATATTAAAAAAAAGCTGCTTCCATTCAAAACACTTCATAATGTATTCACTTAGTTTGGCCTGTCACCACGGTAAACAAGCGCTTGATTGGTACAGAACAATATTGTAGTATTTGTACCAAAAGAGTTAAATCCTCAAAATTAGAAGAGCTAAGGCCAGTGGAGATATATTGGGCTCCTGTTTAAGCATAATTGAAAAGCACAAAAAGGCGTCCAAAAGTATGGTAGACTTTAAACGGAGATAGACAAGTTATTAGAGCATAGTGTCAGAAACGTTAATAAAATATTTTCAGAAAAAGTTCAAAAATCTAATAATTATAAAAATATATTTATATATTTTTGAAAATTGTGATAATAATTTAAATCATAAAAAAGAATTAAAAATAATGTTTAGTGGTTTCGTTTTAATTAACATATTTGTATGTTAAGAATTTTTAGATTTGGTTCCTTAACCATAATCTAACCTCGCGAGTCAAGAAATCTGTATTTTGAGTAACCCTGTCCTACTCTCATTCACCATTTATAGTGGCAAAGGGCATATAAAAATAGAATTTTTGAATATTTATAAATGATGTTGATAATAAAATTTATCTACAAATAAAATACAATATTCTGGCAATAAATGGTTTCTTCTAATTACTATGAAAATAAAATGTTACAAAAAATTATTACCCACCTAATTAAAAATACCTATGGCAGCAAAAATTATATGAATTTATATACCTTCATACATATAAACATTTACACTAGAGCCCCGACTTGTGTCGTACAAATTCTATTTACGTCGTAGCAATTGCAAGTTGGGATCTGATTTGCATCGTTTTGGTCCCGATTTATGTTGTTTTGATTACGATTTACGTTGCTAAGAACTGTAAAATTTTTTTCTGCACCATTGTGAATTACCACTTTTAGCGTCACTGTTAACACTTATTGCCACCTGCACGTTAAGTAATCAAATTGCGTGAAATAAGGAGAAATGTGATTCGCCAAAGTACATTAAGGACATATAAAATGTGCCAAAATAAAAGAAAAAATAGAAACGTCTGTTAATATAGGAAGAGCTCTTGAAGTAGCACCTACAATAGTAAGAACAATTTTCAACAGAGAAATTGTCACACCACCCCAATCTTAACAAGATATTATAGCGCAAGAATGTCAATGAGTAAGAACGTAATAAAAAAATCGATCTCTTTCTATTTACTCCAAACTTAAGAAAATACTGGTTACATATTATTATAAGGTATCCTGTTGTGGTAACAGACGGTAGATAGGAATGAATTTCGAGAAGATTTTGAGGTCGATTGCAATCCTGGTAACGGTTACCTTGTGGACAATTCCTACTATTTGCGATACAGCATTGATTGATTCTTAATCTAATGCGTCAACAGGCTTTCACTTTGCTGTTAGGCTTTGTGCTAAAAATCCGTCGAGCAGATGGGACCATGGACATTCCCGTATATTAGACCACTCTGCACCTGAGTTGGAACTAATTGACTACTCATGTGAACCTCTACTCTAATTTGGATTCGATTTGCATCGTTTCAATTTGCATTAAGTTTCTCCGTTCCGTATTAACGACGCAAGTCGGGGCTCTAGTGTATATGTGTATGCACATACAAACATAAGTATATAAAATTTTCACACAAAAAAAAACAGCATTTAAAAAATCAATAAATGTATTATTTGGATATTATTACAACAAATAAATATGTACTCATGTTCGAATGAACGTATGTATGTATGGAAAAATAAACACGAATTTTATTGTTCAATAAATTTTATTATTTGGAATTCATTTAATGGAAAATTGAAACCTCATAAAATAAATTTCAGTCAAATAAATAATACAACAGCAACAACAAAATTTTGCTAAAAACATTTAGAGGTTTTAAAATATATATTTTTTCTTTTTAATTAATTTTTTTTATAAAAATCCTTTTAAGGCATTAATTACACATGTATTATGAGAAAAACAAACTATTTTTAAACATGATTTAAACTCTGTTTTAATATTCTTGTTATCAATCATTAACTTTTGCTAAAATAAAAATAAATTTTCAAAACCTCATACAAATGAGCAACAAGTGTAATATAATTTATAATAAACTAACAAATTAATATATATTATCATATATACAGTTTATCAAATATATCTTTGCAATTATAAAAATAATAAAATTATAAAAATTATAAAAAAATGTGCTGAAAATTTTCATTAATGAATTTCAACTGAAAATCTTTTAATTAATCATTTCATTTATGTACACATATCGTTGCTGCACCTGTTTACGACTATAAGACGCTATAATTTCCCAAATAGACGGATTACAGATTACAACAACATCAATAAAAGGAGTTATTTACTCATTTTGCAAAGTGTCAAATTTTTGAAAAAATTATGAAAACAAAGAAAATGTGGATTTTTTTGAAATGTGATTTTTCTTTTGTTGCTTGTTAAATAAATGCCCATCATATTTGGATGTGAAAAGTGCTTGGAAGGCAAGTTAAAAAGTATTCGAACATTTCAACTATTATAAGGGCAAATCTGTTAAGGACGATATGTTATCTTTTACATTCAGGATTGTATACATTGCCATATCCCTAACCGATAAACCCAGGTTTAAACTATCCATAGTCTAGTGGAACTAAGTAACTCTGCGAATTGAAAGCAAAATAATTGAAACTCTTCATCATAAGTATTAAATCAGGACACCTTCCAGCGAAAACGGATTATGGGTTAAGTGTTCCCAATGAAAATATTGGAATTGTGTTACAAAATCTCAAATATTTTTCAATACTGGCTAGGAAACAATGCTAATTTTACATCATGCTTTTGGAAAAATATATTTTGCAAAGAGACACAATTTTGCTTTCAAAAAAGCTCTGTAATTTCTCTGGAAAAGAAAGTCAGAAAGAACATAAACATACTTTCCGCCAAAAAAATTATGTTTTTTTTTTTTTTTTTTTTTTTGAAACAAATGTCGTCCCAGCTCTTACACAGCAAGCGAAACGTGCTTGGTGGCATATATAAGAATTTTTCTCATTATTATGAAATAAGTGTGGAAAATTTTTGAGTTTTTCGAATTTAAGTTTATTACAAATTATACTCCTTTTATACTTATTATGTACAGTTTTAAAAATTTCAATTCTCAGGCTTATCTACTTCAATTAGCCCATGGATGGTTTTCAGCTCTAGTCTTTCTTCAATTTCGTACTGGTATATATAATTATGTATGTAATAGTGATTGTGGAATATAATATAGAATTATTTTCCTTATTTGCTTGTTTTCTAAGTAAATTCCTAAGTTAGTGGTACAAGGAACATTTCTTATTCTCCAAAATTTTATTCCATTTGTTCCATTTTTAAATTTGGAACATTTTGGCGTCTTATATTTGTAAACAGGTATAACAATGAAGTTAAACATTTTCATATTTTTATACCCACACCACCACAAATGATGAAGAGGGTATATTAATTTTATCTTTTTGTATGTAACGCTATAAACGAATCATCTCAGATCCCATAATGTCAATAAAATCAAAATCAGAGTCGATTTAGCTATGTCCAATAGGCAGACGGAAGGACAGAGCTCAATGAAATTTTGTATAAGCTTTTGTTATAATCTTGAGAAGATTCCTATTTAATACCAGCAAAATGAATTCAGTATATTAAAATATAAGGACCAATATCTGAGGCAACTTCTAAATTCGATGGAAGAACTTTTGCAAAAAAGTCAATTATAAGACGATAAATTAGAATGAAATTTTGTCATGTGAACTTCATAATCATTAAGAGAAACAATTATATAATGTACTATTAATATGTAGTGTATGTATGAACCATAACGTATTGACTTTACACGAATTTGTGGTGGATGATCTTGAAGATTCGGCATAGCATTCTTACTTGTTTATAATTGCAAGAATATATTTGACGAACTGTACAAATGTATAAGTATATATATAATAAGGTATTTATATACACAATATTCACATCCAATTTTATTTAGTAAACAAAAGAGTAATGAAAAATTTATTATTGCATTTAATAAACAATTTTTTTAATGAAATATCTAGTGCGTTATAAATAATATGAAAAGTTTATAAACAATAATACTCTTTCTCTTACTTATCTAGAAGTTTACATATTTATACAATCTGCTTATGTACATATGTTTGTATGTATGTGAAAGTTAACAAAGATCATCAATTTAAATAGATAAATTTTGAAATAAACAATATAAAAATAATTTTATATTATTAATTGAAAACTTTCAAAAAAAAATATTTTTCAATACAAGAAGAATTGAAATTTTATTTTTCACTTTAAATTTCATTGACCTTGCGATATTGCGAAAGTACGAATTCTTTATTGTTTTCAGAAAATAACATTTTTTTAAGAAATAAAAATCATACAGCAAAAAATGAAACAAAAACTATTTATATTCAATTTACTGCAATAAGTTTACACAAATTATTGTCCTTATACCACTCAAGGGGGTTGCCATAATGTTAGGAAGTCTTATGAGTGGAAACAGGATTTTTTGTAAACGTTCCTTGCTTGTCATAGCAAGAACTTTTTTGTATATTTTGACAGCTTTTAGGTCCTAAACTTTTCTTCGAAATTCTCTCAAGCATCAGCAACATACAATTTTTGACCAGGAAGTTGCCAGTACATACATTTCGTCATTCATTATGTAGCAAGAAAAATTTTTCTTTTTTGAAAACCTGACTTGAATTTCCGTGCTCTATTTTTGACCTTAAAATTTTGACCTGCGTTCCTATCAGAATCTTTTTGAGCCTTATATGTTCTTATACCTGTATTAGCTTTAATTTTTCGTATCAAATAGTCCGGACACTGAGATAACCGAGCTGCCTACCAACCGGATGTGATGGGTGCCTTTTGAAATTCTTCTATTTCTATTAACAGACAAGTTCTCTTGGAAACAGTTTGACGGCAGACCTTTAAATGCTTCGACAATCAAGTTGGTTCTTGTTGAAAATATTAAATTACTTTTGTACGCACTCTTTTCTGATCACTTATGTAAATCAGATTAACAATATATTAATTTGTTTCACATAAAACACAATAACTGATACGTTTTACAATCGTAAATTGATCACAAAAATCAAATATCACTCGGGTTAAAAGTTTTAATGAAAAATGTTTGTAAAGAAATTTTCAATCTCTCTACTTATTTAAGGCAGTTTAAAAAAGTAATTGTAACAACTTTTATTATATTCAAATTAAAGAGAAATATAAGCTTAAAACCCTTTTTCGGAACGGATTCTTATATAAGAGTTGTAGTCAAATATGGGTCGATATACTTCAAATTTTTAACATATATTTAAATAAGAAACTGCTTAGGACAATAAAAAATAATACTACCAAATTTTTTTAATTTGGACAATTTCCTAAGCGTTAGAACGTTCCCAATAGACACACAGAGCTAAATCGACTCAGATTTCGATTTGATGCAAGAGTATATGAGGTCTTGGCATTTAACACGGAATGACAAATATTGTATATTCTCGTTTCCACTTGTGGTGGTAAAGAATTTAAGAAGCATAAAATTGCGCAAGAGATCTGCATTACAAAAAACGCATTCATGTCAAAAACAAGTGACCAACCAATAGAGGACTCATATGGGGTCAATAGACCAAACATAATAAAATTTGGTAAAATCATTCAAAATTTTGTAAAAGTCATTCGTGCCGAATATATGGGTCATATGGGCAATTTTTTTGAACAAAATAAAACTTGAAACGTAATAATTAACTCAGGTTCTGCTTTTGTTATCTTTTTTTAATTAAAGTATAATCTTTGAAACGCCATCAATTATATTTGACAAGGTTTTCTACATTGAACTTTTTTGAGCAACAACAAAAACTACAAAGTTTCTACGTCAATAATTTAAAAAAGTCAACAGTAATTAACGCAATAATGATAAAAAGTAATTTTTTAAATAATTATAATCTTTTAACTATATAAAAAGTATAATAAAAAGTACATTCCGAAATAGCCAAAACAATTTTGCGATTATCTATATGCAATTAGAGGAATATTGATTCGAACTTTAAGGGTATAAATTTAGAACTTAAGGTCATATGATAGAGCTCAGCCTATTTAAAGTATTCACGCGGTATTGACAAAATCGTTAAAAAATGCGAGAAAACCAACGTTAAATAAGGAATGTGATCGAAAAATTCTTAACTCACATTTATCATTGAAACTTTCAAACCATCTATTATTTTATGTCCAGCAAATTAATATATTGATAATTTCATTAAAATAAGTGATTAGATAAAAGTACTAAAATTATTAAAACTAAAACTAAACCCAACTAAGTCCTGCCTTATATATGTAGTGATATCGAAAAATTCTTTACACACATTTTTCATTAAAACTTTTAACCCGAGTGATATTTGATTTTTTGTGATCAAGTTACGATTGTAAAATGTATCAGTTATTGTGTTTTATATGAAACAAATTAATATATTGTTAATCTGATTTATATAAGTGATCAGAAAAGAGTGTGTACTAAAATTACTTAACATTTTCAACAAGAAGCAATTTGGTCCTACTAAAAGTTGTCGAAGCATTTAAAGGTCAGCCGTCAAACTGTTTCCATGTTATTATAAAGTACCTTAAAGAAATACTGCTTAATATATATATAAGCCCAAAACGAAGCAATGTAATTTTAATCAAATTTCGTCCTCGATCCCTATATATACAAAAATTTGTATTAAGGAATATTTACAAAAAAGGCTGCTATCATTCATAAGACTCCAAATGTGTCCAATTATTTTTGGACTGACTTGTCATTTTGTCACTATGGTAAACAAGCGCTTGAGTGGTACAAAAACAATAATGTGGTACCTGTGCCAATAGGGGCAAATTTTCCAAACTGCCCAGTAAAAGAAAATTGAAGAGCACAAAACAGGTGTCCAATAGTGTGGTAGATTTTAAAGGAAACACCTTTATGGTTAGATTTTCGAAAAGGTAAAAATTCAAATAAAAAATGCATCTCTCAGCAATAGAATAGAAAATATATGGTGGAACAAGAATAATAAGGGAAAAAATTGTAGTATAGAATTGTTTCGGTCTAATCTTAGAAATTTTCGGAAATTAGTTATTTTCTTATATTTCAACAACATTATAAAAAGATAAAAATAAATTAAAGTTTAAATTTTATTTAAACAAAAAGGCACCATGAAAAACGCAATAGATAAGATCCTATATAAAAAACTAATGCGTAAGAAACAAAAAAATATTATTGCTTCTTAATATAATTGTATAAACAATACAAATACAATTTCTATGAATATAAAATTTTAAGTAAAATAAAACAATAAAATGCAAGATAACAATCAATGAATATTTAAAAAGAAATTATTAATAATCCTTTAATAATCTTGAATTCATTAGTAATTTAGAAAATTGTTGATATTACACATACATACACTCGTTTATCTACATATTAAGAAGAATTGTTATAAAGAATTAGCTTTCAACCGGTGCGGTTTGGTCCCAGATCTCGAAAGTAATTTCACATATCATGACATTCATTAATATCATTATGTGCAAATTGAAGCAAAATTGGTCCAGTAAAAGTGCCAAACAAACACAGATTCATTTTGATGTATATAGATAGAATACTTATGTATATGTTTTAATAATAAAAGACCTTAATAACCTCTAAGATTTTTTATTATTTTCTCACCCAGAAAAAGACCTCGTGATTTTGCTTGTAATTTTTTGTTTTGTTAAATATAATAAAACATATAAAAATTAATATAAATATAATAAAATATTATTGTAGGTATATTTGTCATAGAAAACCCCACTGGATAGAATAAAATGAAAATAACAAACAAAAAAAACTTGCTAGTGACGTATTTTAAAATAAAATAAAACAATAAATAATAAATATTACTTAATATGTATATAAATAATATTGTGGACTAAAAGTCAGCGTGTTAAAATGTTGTTAAAACATTTTAACGTATTTTAATTTGTATAAGTTACGTACATACGTAATGATTTATGAATCAGACGTCAAGCTCTTAACTTAATTTTTGCCAGAATTTTACCAAAAATGAGAATATTTTCATTTTCTTTTTATACCCTCCACCAATACAAGTGTTAAATGAGGTATATAAAATTTATCATTCCGCGTATATCTCAGAGCCCATAATGAATATATATTTTTCTATCAAATCAAAATTGAAGTCGATTTAGTTACGTCCGTCTGTAATTCATTTTTATCCTGATTATTCATTAAGTTCCTGTGTTATATTTAAGAAAAACGTTTATATATATTGTATACTTTGTGTGTGTAAGTGTGCGAGTGTTTGTACGAAACCTAACGTATCTGCTTTATACGCATTTGTGGTGGAGACTATTGAAGATTCAACATAGCCGAATATAGCATTCTTACTTGTTTGTTTTTTGCTTTAAGACGGTTATTATAAAAAAATAGAATTTATTAGTTTTAAATTTTTTTGTTTGTTTGTTTGTTTTTTGTTAATTGGTACATTCCAAATCGTAATTTTTTTAAACAATTATAACAATAACAATTCATTGAGAAAACAATTAAATCTTAAAACAATAATAGAACTATAGTAATGAAAAAATAAACAACAGTAGATAAATGAAATATGTATATGTATGTGTTCAAATTTATATAGAATTCTATTGTACTAGTAAATATTAAGTATGAGAAAAAATTTATTGACAGTTAAAATTACTGACATTAAAACTATGAAAGCTAAAAGAAATCCTTCTTATTATACTATAATAATCAATTAATAATGATGCAGATAAATATATAACTTTTGGACAATGGATGAGTACGAAGATACCTTTTTTGTGCTCTTCAATTCTCTTTTAAAAAAAAGCTCAATATCTCTCCTCTGACTATATATATATGACTTTCTTGATACAAATACCTTGATACAAATATAATTATTCCTGTACCATTTAAGGACTTATCATAATAATATATAACAAGGACATTCCTTGATATATATTTCGGTATTTATGGAGCCCGTTGTAACAAATTATTGGCTTCTTTTGTCGCAACTGTATATTGCTTGCCATACCAAAAACTTTTTAGGAATTTTCGACTTCTTTTTGGGTTTAATTTTTTTTCACATTCCCTTGAGCATCAGATAAATAAAATTTTAGGAATTTCCATCCTAAATGTATGTCCTCTAAATTTTAAGCAGCGTTTCTGCCAGGAACTTTTTGAGCCTTCTATGTTTTTAAACTTACTTTAGCTTTAACTTTTCACATCAACTAGTCCGAGCACTGATGTTATCGCGCAGTCTTCCTACTAAATATGTTGGTAGCATTATTGATTTTTTTCTATTTGTTGGCTTTAGAATCATCATGTGGACCATTCCTTCTTTCAACGGACAAATCTTGCGAGTACTGGGAACAGTTTGACGGCAAACCCTTGAATACTTGGCCAATTTTTCGTAACACCATGTTGGGTTTTGTTAAAAAATATGTAATAATTTTAGTATGGACATTTTTCTGGTCATTCAGTTTACGCCGAATAACATTTTTTTGACATTTTTTTAAGTGATGGGAAAATAATTTCAGAAAATTTATCCAAAATAGAAAACAAACAATTATATAACTACATATTTATTTACAGAAAAGAAAAAGCAAATCGTTTTGGAACCACTGTACGAGCTAAATGACCGATATGATAATATGGAATATAAATTCATTTTAGAAATATTATACAATAAAATCCTAATAGTACTTTACACCCAACTAATAAATAAAAAATGAATTGCTGCGTCAACTGAACCCATACATAAATCCTAAAATATTTACACATACACACACACAAACACACACAAACGAACCGACTGACATTCTTAAACCCAGATACATGTTGATCGTAATGAGTAAGCGCATATTTTAAGCCCATAAAACAAAAAACAACAACAAAAAACTACAAATAACAAAAAAAATTATGTTATGGGCGCGCATTAATAAATTTTGTTAAAACTTTTGGTATTTTTACAACAAAATATATACATACACATACATGCATAGAATGAGATAAAAACTTTTGGAAAAGGGGAATTTGATGCTGTTGTATCTTTTGATGATGATGACACATTTACAATATTTTCGATTGGGGCACAAAATGAGAATTAAATTTAAACAAAAATAAAATACAGTGTTGATTGATTAATTAACTTGTTTTTGTGCCTAAACAATTCTAACAACCCCTGGTATTACTAATTGTTGCTTGATCTTATGACATTTTTTGTATAATAGTTTCGTGTTTGGAAAGCCTTGATCATTTATAGAATTTATATTATTAATCATATAAAAAAAACTCATTTAATCACACATACACTCTTCCCTCATCTTTTGTATTACTCACCGACAAAGGCTTTCAATTCATAATCTACGCCACAAGATTTTCCAGTATCGCCTGGGGCAGGTTGTAGTGACACGGATGCTGGACAGTAAGGAGGAACTTCAAAATAGAATGGATATGCATTGGGACCCAACTTTTTTATCAGCCTTTCTTGCAGCCTCGTCAGTGGTCTTTCCGTTTGTGTGGGCGGATAGATTTGTTCATGGGCCAAATATAAATCCTTGCGGAATGTTAAACCCAATACATCTAAATCTTCACGTCCATAACGAAAAGCGGCCAAAACTTGACCAAACACTTTACGATCCTTAACATATTCGGGATCTATAAAAACTACACCATCGATGGGATCGACATGAGTACTATGATCGACAAAATCACGTTTCCCCAGATAAACAGTTATTTTTCCATTTGAAGAGCTTTTCTTAAAGACCCGAGTAGCTTGACGTCTGGAACTGGCATCTGTGTCGCCACCGGCGGCACCACCAGCCTCGTCATTGGTCGTAGAAGGGCGTATACCAGGAATATTATTTCCACTATTATTACTGCTGCCATTGCCACCACTACCACCACCACCGCCGCCACCATTATTGATGTTTAAATTATTCATTATGTTGCCGATATTTTAGCTGGTACAATTTACTTAACAATTTCGTTTAAAATATTTTTTCCCGTCAATTTTTTTCTATTAGAAAATTTTCTATATTGGCCGGTAACTCTTTTTAATATTTTTCTTTTACTTTTTTATCTCAATATTTTTTTATTACTTGTTCACCAAAACTTTCCAATATTTTATTTCTTTAATTAACTATTTGCAATAATTCATTTCTCTTTTTATAATTTTATTAAGATTTATTTTATTTTCATTTAGTTGTTTTCATTTTTATATCTATTTTTGCTTAGTCTTTTTATGTAGAAGTTTTCGTATAAAAAAGTGAACAAGTAATTAAATTCTTTCTACTAGTGATGGGAGAATCGCTTTCGATTATGGTTAAGAATCGATTTTTTTATATATAAAAACGATTTTAAAGAAATAACCAACATATGTATTTTTGATGTTTAAATAAAATTTATTTTAAAATTTAAGAAAAAATGTTTACTGAAACATATTTAACACAATCTGTAGTGAATTTTATATGAGAAGATAAAAATTTGACAATTGTCTCGCTGTCTTCAGCGAATTTTCTCAAAGTCGCACTATACAATTTTCATCGGCAGAACACTTTAAAAGTTTTCAAGCATTTCGAAATATACTTCTCACGAGATTGATGCGATTTGAAAACCTGACTATAAACAATTTGCAAACACCATTGTATAGGTGGTGTATAGCATATGCCAGCAGTGCTTGCAGTCAAGCATGCGTCCATCAACGTTAGCAGAACCAGAGTTGTATTTTCTGTCACTTTATTTTAAAATATAACTGCGCCGATCATTTTCACCGGCGGTGAATCCATTGGAAAAAATTTAAATTGAAATAGTAAATTATAACTATAATTATAATTATATTACCTTTTATTTAATTCTGATGTTTTTGAAAGCGCTATGCTGTAGACCAATGTAATAGTCGAACTTAGCCGACTATTACTATTTAACTAAGCTTAAATCAAAATCCTTATTGAATTCAAACACTTTTTTAAATATTATTTTTCTTTTCAAAAATTCATTTTTCGTTCAATAGTTAATATATAGAAACAGTATGGGTATCATGTGATATTTGGGTCTTTTTTATTTGCAGAATTTCTTGCAAATGTCGTTGGAAATTATTTCATTTGAAAAAAAATTATATTTTTGTAAATGTAAATTTGCCTTTAGCTGGACTAAAAACTTTTCTCCTCTGTAATGAATAAAAAGCTGATCCCGCTAAAAAAATAATATTCGTACATTAAATTTTTTATTGGTCAATCAATTAGTTACTAAGTGCATTAAAAGTACGATATGGAAACCATATGAAAGCTTAAAATATTGCCATTATATCATGGCCATGGTTATGCTAAAAATCATAAATATCATTTTTGCTTCCTTATGTTTAAATATTTAAATATTCGTATATCATTGGGAAGTATCTTTGGGACCCTTAAAATGATAACCATACTACTTTTATATATTAACTTTTAAACATGATAACGAAGCATCGGTCAAAGATACAGAAGAGTATATGTGAAACGTTTATAAGTGTGCATCTGCGAAACGTTACGTTGTACATGCATTTATGGTGGAGGGTATTGAAGATTCGGCAAAGTCCTATATATCATTTTTACTTGTTTCTCAGCAAAGAATACCAATCTAACTTACATGACTTGTACAAGAAGAAGAAGAAATTCAAACAAGCTTTATTAATTTTAATAAGTATGGCATCTCTATATCATGTTTGTCAATTTTCCACGTGCAGTTTAGTTATACATACACGTTTTATACCGCATCTTTTTTCCGGGAGTTTTTTTTAAATAATTTTTAACACAGAAAAAAAGAAAAAGTACTTTAAAAATGAAACAAAAACAGACTAAAATAGTGGCTAATGGAGCAAAAGCTACCAAGAAACAAGCACCACCAAAAAAAGTTGAACAAAATGAAGAAGAGGAGCAAAAAATTGTACCCAAAAAGCAATTAAATAACAAAGTGGCAAACAACAAAAACCAAGTGGTCAAGGAAGTGAAAGTTGTATCCAAGAGGGTAACAAATAAAAAAGTCCCCAAAGTCCAAGAGATAGAAGAAGAACCCGAGGAAGAAGAAGAGCCAGAGGAAATGGAAGAGGACGAGCAAGATGTTGATGAAGAAGAAGAAGACATTGAGGAGGAAGCCGAGGAAGGTAAAAACATTACACATGTTCATTAATTTGTTTATTATTAATTCTTATTAAGATTTGCCTTAGTTTATATGTTCGAAAAGTAGTTTAGGACACAATAACTTCATTTTTTGCAAAATGGTACAAAAACAAGTAGAAATTGTAAAATTTTTTAATCTCATTCGTGATAATACAAATGATTAGCGCAAAAAATATAAATTGAAGTTTCTAGATCTTTATAAAAAATATATTTTTCTTCAATAAATTAAAACTAAATATCTTTTCTTTTATATAAAACTTTTTTTATTTAGAGGAAGACGATGAACAGGATGAAGAAAATGATGAAGATGAAGAAATGAATGATGAAGAAGAAGGTGACGAAGAGCCCACTATACCCTCACAAGTTAAAAGTGGTCAAATTGACAAAACTGTACAATCTAGTAAAATCATACATATAACTAATTTGCCGAAAAGTAAGTATCAATTATTTAAACATTAAAAACGAAAGAAACATAAAAATATATGAAGCTCATTTGTCTTAAGATAACATTTACGATATTTAGGAGAATTTAGGAATATAGCAAAATAACATCTACTCGCAAACAATTTATATTCGTAGAACCCTTGTACGAGATGTTGTAAATTGCTTTTAAAATTTTTAAATTATTTGCAAGAATTTTAAATAATTCTGGTATTCAATAGTGAAAAACAAAATTAAAAAAAGATGTATGTATGTATACATGCACACATGAATAAAAGTCACCGCCATATATGTTTAAAGGTTCCACATGATCAGAAAACAATTGAAATATAAAAATGTTTAACCTAAACAAATGTATATTTTATTCAAATATTATTTCAGTTAAATAATAAGGAGGAAAAAAATCCTTATTGTAAAATAATTTAAAAATACATAAAACAGTTCACATAACTTCTGGATAAAAGATGTCCCTTATGCTTTATTGGGTTGACGTTAGGTAACTGAGGAACAGTTTTAAGAGTGTGAGGGGTGTTATTTAAGTTCATAATCGAACGACTAATGCTTAGGGTCATTGTACTGCAGCAGAATTTATCTCTCGACTTAGTACTGAGGTAAACATTGCAGCAATTCCGGATGATTCCGCTTGAGGTTTTTATTTATTTTTATTGCTTCACCCATTTCCCGAATAGATAATGCTTGTGGTCGTTCATTTCTTGTTTAATACATGTTAAATCGTATTTAAAAAGTTTTATAAATCATGGACGGCCTTCAAAACTTAAATAAACGCAAATAATGGCGACTCTTTACCATCTGTGAATTTCTTCATGAAATTTGGAATATATGATTTTTAGGTTCAGGACGAAAACCAATTGAAATGGGTGATGGTATTTTAAATGTTTTAGCTAGCAACGAAAATTACTTTATAGAACACAAAAATCAAATGACGTTAAAATTGTGCGATGATCGTGCTTTCTTTTTAATGGTTGCTGAGAAGACATTCCGTGGCTGATGAAATTCTCCTTGCAAAAAAATAAAAAAAATAAAAAAAAAAAAAATTTGAGTGGTCGTCAGACTTCGTTCAGTTCGTAGACCTAGTTTCAATATCTCGTAGGGTTAAGCAAGGGTTCCTATTACCACTCTTCTTTAACTTCTACTGCCCAAAACTTTGATTTTACAAAAAAATGGGACAAGGAGATAAATGTACGTTTAGGCAATATATTACCACCTCAGCTCATACGAAGTATAAACAAGATGCTCAATGCTGTATCCGGCAGTACTTTTGACATGGATAAGAAAGCTTTTTAGCTGCATAAAAAAGGATTGGCCAGTTAGCAGGGAATTATACTGTTCCAGTGTTGTGTTAACAGTTCGGATGTTTAATGTCCTTGTGTAGTTAAAAAGTTTTTTTGCCATCAAATAGCTGATAATACTAATCAATCGCCATAGGTGGTTGAGGTATTGTGCATTTGTGTAGATGTTTGCAACATGCAAAAAGGAAGTCCTACCACCATTTTTAATTAAACCATTCGACCCAGAATCACTTCTTGTGTCGATTTAACTATATTCGTCCGGCCGGTTGGCTGTCCATGTAAAGTTTGTTTAAAAGTACAGATCGCAGTCTTGAAGATACCTTAATGAAATTTGACAAGTGGTATTTTTTTGACCCAAGGATAATGCCTATTGAAATTGGTTATGATTGGCCCATTATTTCATATTGGCCTATAAAAATATACTCCCGAAATGTCTTTTTGACTATAAAATTCATTAATATAAAAAGATTTTTATTATTTTTGCCTGATATTTTAAAATAATGTGCTTAATTTACGAGTATCGGTCCATTATTTCTCATAGATCCCGAAATTATATAAGTGTCGGGTCAAAGCGCATAAATTTCATATAAATATTAGTATGATAATAATCTACTACAGACTTACGAACGAGGGTCTTACAGCAAATTTTTTATTTGTCGAAACTTTCAAAGGTTTTCATAAACGTAATAAGTGTTAAAAATTTATTTTAAAATGCAACATTGTAATTTGGCAAAAATCAAAAAAGGTGAGTTTTGTTAATGCGTTTATGAAAACAACGGAAATTGTATAACGTATCACTATAATGTAATGTAAGGATAATTTTTGGATTCAATGCCTCAAACCTTTACTAAAAATCGTATCATTGTAAAAACAAGCCAAAGTGAAAAAGAAAACATTTGAAAAAAATAATTTGATATTAACGATTTTCAACATTTTCAGAATGTAAACAAACTGATATTGTTGAAGCATTTGCGAAATATGGAGCTTTTGAGCATATCCATCTAATTGAAACACCAGGTGGTGCAGTAGCAAATGTTGCTTTTAAAACTGAAAAAGCTGCTAAGTCTGCTTTAGCTGCCAACAAAACTGTGAAAATTGGAAATTTCCTTATAAGAGTTACTTTTAAAAAAGAAAAGACAAAAAAGTCAACATCAGATAAATCACTTGAAGTATATGTAAATCATCTAAATCTTGGCACCACCGAGGAACAGATTAGAGAACATTTTGCAGCTTGTGGTGAAATTGAAGATGTCAGGATTTTAGTTAAAAATAATAAAACTGTTGCTTTCATTAACTTTAAAGAAAGTTCAGGTGTAGAGTCGGCTCTTAAATTACACAACTCAATATTAAATGGTTTTAATATAAATGTAATTCAATCGACCAGAGACTTAAATCCAAAATGGACAGATCGTTTTGATGAGAAGCGTACAATTAAAATTTTAAACAAACAGCATTTAAAAAGTATTGAAAGCAAAAAAATCGAGAAAATATTCTCAAATTGTGGTAAAATTGAATTATTGGATATTTTCTGTGCTAATTACGTAATGGCATTAGCACAATTTGATACTGAAGAAGCAGCTCAAAAAGCCCTTAAATTAAATGGAAAAACAATACAAGATATTGAACTGGAATTGGACACATTTGAAAGCAATTTTAAAAGTACTATTTTTGTAAATAACTTATCAAAAGGTAGGTTTTTTTTCTCAACTGCTTCTCTAATCACTAATGCTATGTATTTAGTGAATAGTTTGTTATTTATAATTCTTCGTTTTGTTTTTTCTCCTTCTCATATAGATTGTACTCAAGAAGATTTGGAAAAATGTTTCTCCAGAGCTGGGGAAATTTTATCTATACAAAGAAGTAAACCATCTTGTGCTATAATACGTTTTAAAACTTCCGACGCTTATTGTAAATCATTTTTGTACGATGAAAGTATCATTAAAGGACAATATATTTTCGTTGAACCATTTTCTACACGTAAACTAGCTCTTAATAACAAGTTTAAAAACAAGGGTTTAAAACGTCAGGGAGACCAACGTAAAAATTATGTTAGTGCTTTCGCACCCAAAAGACTTAAATCTAATTAAGTTTACTATAAGTGAATTTTATTACAAATTAATAATAAAACTGAATGCAATTTTAATGTATTTTTATGTACATTTAAAACTTTAAACAATTGTTTTATTTACTCTTGTCTTATACTAAATATCGTAAAAAATAATGGTTTATATTACAAATGGGCTTTTATTTATTTTTTGTACACTACCAATGTTGAACATTGTAATAAGAAATTTATTTAAAAACAATTTCTAAAACTATTTTCAGCCTGTGAAGTATCAGATGTTACTAAAGAGTTTGCTAAATATGGGAAAATTGATCAAATTCATATGGTCACAAAGGGCAATAGTTCAAGTGCTCATATTTCGTATACAACAAAAGCAGCTGGGAAAGCTGCTTTAGCTGCTCATAATAAATTAAAAATTCAAAACTGTGTTGTAAGTGTAACACTGGAACAGGAAAAAGATGCTAAACAAGGTCATAGTATTTATATACGTAACGTAAAAGTCGGCACAACAGAACAACAAGTTAAGGAACACTTCAAATCGTGTGGTGAAATTGAATATGTACGAATTTTTAAGAAACCCAAATATATGTTTGGTTTCATTGGGTTTGTGAATAAAATAACTGATGATGATGCTTTAAAGCTCCACAACTCAGTATTAAATGATTCGAATATAATTGTTGTGAAAAATGATCCCGAATTCAGTGATACCACCTGGTTGGATCGCTATGATAAAAATCGTACAATTGTTCTTAAAAATAAACAAGGATTTGAGTTTCTGGACAGCAATTTAGTTGCAAAACTTCAAAATGAATTTGCTAAATGTGGCGAAATTGATAGATTTGATGTTTTGTGTAAACCATATGTATTGGCATATGTCATGTTCAAGGCCCAAGAATCAGTACAAAAAGCTTATGATCAATTAAATAACAAAACCATAGAGACAGTGGAACTTGAATTGGATTCATTTGAACAGTTTAAAGTTAACAATACAATTTTCGTTTCTAACTTATCTAAAGGTAAAATTATTAAATTTTCTTCAAAAAATTATAATTATTTATTTTCTTTTATTTCTTTTCTAGACTGTACCGAAGAAGATTTAAGAAAATGTTTCTCTCGGGCCGGTGAAATTGATTCAATTGTACTTAAATTCGGCCGAGCTACAATTCGTTTTAAAGACACTGAATCTTATTGTAAATCTTTTATATACAATGAGAGTATCATTAAGAGAAATATGGTTTTCATTGAACCCTATTCTACCCGTAAACTTCAAATAATGAAAACTAAAAAGGCCAAAGCCTTAAAACGTTCTCTTGGTAAAGGTAATAATAATTTCCAATCGAAAAAGCCCAAAAAGCAGTAATTTTAATTAAATTATTTTACATCAGTTTTAAGTAAACTCCTCCCCAATTTTAATACAAATATTTTTTAGTAAAACATAATGCTCTTTATTAATTTAACATCAATTATGTTTGTAATAAAGAATATAAATTAAAAAATAAATTTTAAATGCAATTTTAATGCATTTTATACTAGATTAAATATGTTGTTAATGTTATTTCGAAAATTTTGAATTATGGATGGGTACTGAATTCTTCAGTACACATTAACGTTTCACAATTTGTCGATCAATAATTAAAGGAATTTTGATTTAGGAAAAGTGTAGATTGAAAGTAATTAAAAATAGATATATAATCGATCACGTAAAAATAATATTTTCTTTCATGGAAAAAATTATTCTTAAAAAAATATTACTAATCTGTATTTTGAAGTAGAATCCGCATTTCAACTTGGTTATAAGAAGTGAGATTGAAAAATTCTTATTTCGTGTTTGTTTTCTTTGATATTTTCTAATGGCAAGGGCTCTAAGTTAAAACCCAGGGTTTATAACGATGATTCCGGTTGCTCCAAATCCCAACCTATATCTTTGTGTAGGAAGGAGGGGTAATTAAATCATTTGGGAAAATGTTAAGTTTTTATGGTCGTGGTAAATGCGTAAAACCCCGGACAATGGTAAACGAATACCGCTTAGCGACGGCCTTAACATTAACCAATGCGTAAGTGCGAGACGTAGAACTCTTGAAGGCGAACAAACGAAGTACAGTCTGACCGCCTTTAAAAGATAACGAGGATGACATGATAGGTGTTTACCTGCTTTACGACTGTCTTTTGATCTATCTATCTTTGTCGTTGTATCAGCAGAAAGGAATAAGTATACATATTTAATAATTTTGGTTCATGTTATTGTTCAGCTTTAGGCCAAGAAATTGGGCAACTTCAATTGGATGATTCCATAGATCTTCAGGACTGATTGCGGTAGGATTGGACTGGAAGTTGAATAAATTTCGAGACGGCACGGTCAATGCGTGACCATTAAATATGTTGCTCCATTCCGATCTCAGTTGTGCCAGAACTGCTCTTGTTGACCGCGGCAAATTCTTCAATGGGCGGTGGACGGTCTTCAAGCACGACATTCATGCGGCAATTTGAAACAGCGAAATTTGATATGTCTCGATGAATGTCGTTCCAAGTTTTCATATACGAAATCTGCTGCAAAGGATCTTGCGTATATGCAATTCGTATATACATGTCTCGATAGTAACTCCAATTGTGTAATATTGAAGGATGATTTCTCCTATAAAAAACTGTTTACCTTTACTGGAAGAATCTTTGTTTCCTCATGTAGATGGTAAACTGGGAACGAAAGAGTTACCTTTGTAAAACATGACAATTATTATCTTCAATGTATAACAAATGAATATATTGTTATCTGATTAAAATGAGTGATCACAAAAAAGTCCGTACTAAAATTATTAAATGTCAACAAAAAACAACTTGGTCTTACAAAAATTAGATCAGGCATTCCAAGGTCTGCTTTTTCCAATCCACATGATGTTTCTAAAGCCAAAGAACAGAAATAATTTTTAAAAGAGCTCCCAACACATTCGGTAGATAAGCAGCCCAGTTAGTTCAGTGCTTGAGCAATTGGGTTAGGCAGGTTTAAAAACATACAAGGCTCAACAAATTCTTGACAGGATCACTACTAAAAATTAGAGGAAAAAAACAGAGCACGGAAACTGAAATCAAGTTTTCTAACAAACAAATATTGTTGCTCTGACCGATTTTTTGCTATTTCTTGTCAAAATTTTTGTTGCTGATGCTCAAGAGAATGTTGAAGTAAAATTTACCAACCAAAAATTCCCCAAAAAGTTCTTGATATGACGAGCAATATGCAGTTGCGGCAAAAGAAGCCAATCATTTATTATAACAGGCTCTATAAATATCAGAATTGATATCAAGGAATGTTTACAAAACATGTTGTTTACATAATGTGTCCACTTAGTTTTGGCCTGAGTTGACATCCTGTCACTATGGTAAAACAGTCCTTGAATGGTACAAGAATAATAATGTGGTATTTGTATCAAGAGAGGCGAATCCTTCAAACTGTCTGGAGCTAAGTCCGGTGGAGAGGTATTGGGCTTTCGTTAAAAGAGAATTGAAGAGCCCAAAAAAGATGTTCAAAAGTGTGTAAAGTTTTCAACGGAGATGGACCACATGTTCTAGCAAAGTGACAGAAAGCAACTATGAAAGGATTACCGAAAGAAGTTCAAAATTTTATCACTAGTGATTAAAACTATATAAATATATATTTTTTGTAAAAAACGGTAAGATTTATAGGTGTTAAAAATTTTCCAATCTCACTCCTTAGCGCATTCCAACTCCAACCACCTATGAAGGTTTAGATTATAAAAATTTAATGAATTATCAACAAAATTTATGGAAATTCTTTCATCTAGAAATTTTAATAAATTTTTCTCTAAAGTTTTAAAATTTCTGGAAACATTTTTTTAAAGTAAAATTTAGATAGAAAAACATTTTCTTTTACAAAATTTATAGAAAAAAAAAACTTGAAATTTTTCTATCTTTTGCAAAATTTCAAAATTTTGCAATCCCCATTGGCTGTGGGCATCCGACAAGAATAACAAATGTTTATAAGAACAATAAGAGGCACGTAGAAATAAGCTCCACAAGAAAAACAAAAACAAACTTGTAGAAATTTCATGTGGATGTAATCAGTTACATAAAATATTTATTTTGTTATTTCTTAAATTAGATGCCGGTTAAAACGGTAAATAAAATACCACACCCTCACCTCAAACATACACACACAAACATGTGTATCCAAAACCAACCATTACAAAATATGTTACCAATCTGCCAGCCAGACATAACGAACGACCGACCGACCGACCAGATAGCAGACAAACAAGTTAAGACTTAAAGAAGACAAGATATCGTCATTATCGTCAATGTTAGAGTTGGAGGTGACTGTTAGGTGTCTATGACTGATTGTTTGTAACTGTGTGGTAGTATATGTATATAACTACCAAAACAAACCGGCAAAATAAACGTGATTCATCATCAAGCTATAAAGTTAAACATTACCGAAAGAGAGAGAGAAAGAGAGGAAGGGAGTGAGATGTATAAAATTAATGAATAAAAAAATATTTATGATTCATAAACCTCACACAGTGGTTCCAAAATGTTTGTTTTTTGTTAATAATTGTGCGAGATTTTAACCCTTAGAGATAGTTAAATAATGAGCTTAAACTCTATTTTCGAAAGGACATTTGTATGGTGGAAATGTGTCTTATTCCAATAATCTTCGTTCTTGGACCGTATGAACTTTTCTATTCTGTCAAAAAATTAAAAAATTATAAAAGTACTTTTTACTTTTATAAAAGTACTTTTTTATCAAACAATAAACAAAAAAATTAATTCAAGTCCTTAAAAAGTGGGAGCATTTTTTTTGGGCTTTAGAAATATCATATGGACCATTTCTTCTATTTACTAAAATTGTTAAGTTTTCAAAGTTAACTTGATCAAACAAATATATAATATTTGGGTTAATAAAAATGTATGTTAAACATTTTTCTATCTCATTCCTTATAAAGACAGCCTACATTTGAAGGTGTATTTCTTTTAATTCTGTCCATACAAAATTTTTTTAGTCTAATTAATTTTTGGTGAATTAATAAAGAAATCGCATTACCGGGGTTGATCCACCATTACAACTTACATTAGCTGGGAACGTGTAATCATCCAAATCAACTCGAAAACATCTCAGCTTTCACCTCATGAAATTTTATTAAAATGTATTTAAAGTTTCAAAATTTATATATTTTTTTTTAACAAGTATGCTATATTCGGCTATGCCGAATCTTCAATGCCCTCCATCACAAATCCGTGAGAAGAAAACATGTTATTCCATTCTTATTTTTCGATTTATAATTGACAATTTTACGAATTTTTTTTGTACTTAAAGGTTGCCTCATATATCGTTCTATAACTTTTAATATACTGAACCGATTTTGCTGATTTTAAATATAGAACTTCTCAGAGGAATTATAAATATTAAGGACTAATTTCATTGAGCTCTGTCAATTATAGTGGATGTGAATGTGCCAATAACGGAGGAACAGAGGGACATGGCTAAATCGGCTCAGATTTATATACATTATAAGGTCTGAGATGATTCCTTCCTAGCGTTACTTACAGAAGGACAAAGTTTATATCCTCTTCACCACTTGTGGTGGTGGTGGGTATAAAAAAAATCGTTTTGGAACCACTGTGATGTTATACACTTGCATTCGAAAAATATTTATTAGGTTGGGGAAAAATGTTTATTCGTGTCTGTAGATGTGTGAAAGTTGTATTACATATAGAAATTATGAAATAAATATTCCAAATATTTTAATTAACACTCAGAGAATTCATTGTCCTTGAAAATCCTACATGAAGAACTTTTTTGTTTGGAGTAGACTTATCATCATCACATGAATTAAATTATTCTTTTTTAATGAAATTATATGGACCTGTAAAAAATAATTATTTATAATTTTTTTATGTTTAATAAAAGAAAATCATTTTTCATCCGGTTTTAATATTTTTGTTTTTCAGTTTTTTTATTTTTTTATTTTAAATTATAATAAACAATATTTTGTATGAATTGTAGTCATAATCGCCAAAAACACTCCTTTTAAACTGACATAAATACGTTACACACATACTAACACATGAGAATGAATGTCTTTATAAATAAATGTTTGTTTATTCAATTTTTTATATTTATTTTTATTTTTTATTTTTTGTATAAAAAATCACTTGTGAAACGTATTAAAACGGTGAATACGAAAATACGATTGCACAAGTACCATGAACTAACTTAACGAGGCAAAAATAAATATAATGAAAAAAAGACTGTCAACGGGGAAAAAGTCTTTTTTTTAACCTCCACCACCACATGTGGTGAAGAGTTTATATTAACTTACGTCAATACGTCGCTAAAGCTAAGAAGGAATTATCTCAGATGCCATATAAAATTCAACAATCTGAGTCGATTTTGCTATGTCATTCTATCTATTTGTTGTGTTAGCACGTTCACGTCCACAACAATTGACAGAGCTTTATTAAATTTAGCCTGAGTATTTGTTAAAGTCCTTAGAAAATTCCTATTTAAAACCAGCAAACTTAGTTCAGTATATTAATAGATATAGACCGATAACTGAGGCAACTTCTTAATTTAAAACTAAAAATTCGAATAAAATTTTGCCATAATATGAAGTTGCAAAAGTTATTAAAATCGGTTCAGTAGAAAAATGTTATGACCAAAAATATAACTAATTTTATGACTCATTAAACATTTTATATCTGTTTTTACGTGTATGAGTGTATGTGTGATAGTTTATGTACGAAACATAACGTATTTACTTCACACATATTTGTGGTGGAGGGTAACATTCTTACTTGATAAAAATAAATGAGGAATTAGGTTTTAAGCTCATAAAAATCCTAAATATGAAGCGATTCTAACGAAAGCTGGCAAAAATAAGTCTTATGCGAGGGTGGGTACATTGTCAAGGCTCTTCAAGCGTCTTCATTAGTATTGTAATAAAAATTACTTAAATTAAGATAAATATAAGCAAAAATCGATGTGCGAAATTATACGAGTCGGTCCATTTCTTGTAGCTTCCATTTAACCTCCCACAAAAATTCATTTTTAAACGCATAAATCTATCTAATATATAAAAATAAATCTGTGTTTGTCTGTTCTTGAGTCAAGCACTTTCTCGAGAATTTGTTTTACTGATAAAAATATAGGACGGGTGAGATCAAGGGGAAATTTACTCCCATACAAAGTAAATATTAATTATCGAATATCTAAAGAACTGTAGGAAGTATTCAAATCGGTTCTAATTATTTTCCCAAGCAACTTTTTTGCTGGCCAAAATGTAAAATGAGAACGACCATGTGGAGGGGTACTACCCACTTTATAGGGGCGGCAAAGCGCACAGGGTTTTAACTAATTTTGTATAAATATAAGTTTCACACTTAAGAATAAATCGCAAAATAAAATTATACGAGGGTCGTTCATTACTTCTTCATAATTACCATTTATGACTAACAATGTGGTGTAGGGTATTACATAGTTGGGCTTTACTATAACATTCTAACTTGTTTGTTTTTAAATTTGGAAGTTAAACCAGTTTTTAATAAATTTTTGAAATATAATTTATTTTTTTTTTCAAATTTATTTTAATAAACTTTTTCAGATTTTTAAAATTAAAAGAATTCTGAAATCCATTCAATTTATTTAAGAATTTCGAAATTTATGATTTTTCTAGAGTTTTGAAATTTACAAAGTTTTTGAAAGATTTAAAGAATTTTAATTAATTAAAAAATTATAAAGTTTTTAAAACTTATGAAATTTTTAAAGAATTTTGAAATTCAAAATTATTTTTTAGAATTTTAAAAATTTTGTTTTTTTTTTTTTAATTTAAAAATTCTTCACTTTAAAATTCAAATTTTTTTCATAATTTGAAGATGCTTTATGAATAGTGAGTTTAATAAATTTTTTAAGGATTTGAAAATTCTAAAAAAGAAAGAATTTTCTAAAAAAGAATTTTAAAAATTTTGTTTCTTTTAATTTAAAAATCCTTCATTTTAAAATTAAAAAAATTTTCTTAATTTGAGATTTATAATTTTTTTTAAGGATTTGAAAATTCCTGGAAATTAAAAAAAAAAATTAATTTACGATTTTTCAATCTACGACTTTTGGAAAAATTCAAAATAAAATTTTAAAATTTATTTTTTATGAATTTTGAAAATTATGATTTTTTTGGGAAAATTAAAATATTTATCTATTAATTTTGAAATATGTATAAGAAGATTATTGAACAACCTTTTTCGTGTACACACTTTTTAATCGCTTGTGTTGCTCATGTTTTAAATTTGCCATTCAAAGTTTATTGCATTAAAAGAATGTTAAATTGTTAGTAAAATGTTGCTGCTGCTGCCGTCGTTGTTTGTTTGTTGGTCATAATAAAGTTAATAAAATTTTCTTTATATTTTTAAATTGTTAATGTTTTTTTATTAACTTTGGCCATAATTGTTCAGTTTAAAAAGGTAATAAATATATTTTTGTTAATAATTCATATTCAGTATTAAATCCTCGATAAATTTTTTTATACTCAAATTACAACATTTTTTTTATACCCTCCACCAGCACAAGTGGTTTTGTCATACTGTATGTAGCGCTAAGAGATAATCATCTCAGACTTCATAATGTATATATATATGCTCTTGCGCCGAATCAATATCTGAGTCGATTTGTCTATGTCTGTCAGACTGTCTGCCTGCAGTTAACAGAGCTCAATGAAATTTGTCTTAGTATTTGCCATAGTCCTGAGTAGTTTTTTTATTATAACCAGCAAAATCGGTACAGTATTTTAAAAGATATAGACCGATATCTGAAGCAACTTCTTAGTTTAAAAAATATCATAAAATTGTCAATTATAAATCGACTAATTAGAATGAAAATTTGCCATAATTTTAGGCATAGTGTACTTTATTACCATTCCAAATATTATCAAAATCGGTTCAGTAGAAAAAAAGTTATAGCCAAAGTATAACTGATGTTATGACTCATTAAGTGTTTACGTTTGTGAGTGTATGTTTGAGTGGTGGAGGGCATAACTGAATATAGCATTATTGCTTGTTATATCCTACACTGTTTGTGATGATTTTTGTAACCCACCTTTAAGTATACCGTTCGATTCAGAATCACTTTCTTAGACGATTTAACGATGACCGTCCGTCTGTCTGTCTGTCTGTCTGTCTGTCTGTCTGTCTGTCCAGCTGGTTGTCCATGCAAACATTGTAAACAGTGTTCAGGTCGCAATTTTCGCGTAGAAATTTGATATATTATTATTATTATTATTATTATTATTATTATTATTATTATTATTATTATTATTATTAATAGTATTAGTATTATTTTTATTATTATTATTTTTATTATTATTAGTATTATTATTGTTATTATTATTATTATTATTATTATTATTATTATTATTATTATTATTATTATTATTACCATTATTATTATGGCCTCCCATACCAATGTTCTTCATGAAATTGGATTTAAAGATAATAATTATGAAATTTGACACGAGTAAATATAAATCTTGAAATATTCTAAAACGATGAGCCAAAATATCGAGAGTTGTTTCATTATTTCTCATGGGTCCCATACAAAACACCTTTCCAAATGTCACTTTTAAGGGCAAAAATCTTACGAATATTGTAATAATAATTTGTCAAATTAAGATAAATATAAGCAAAATCGATGTGCATCTTATACGAGGGTCGGTTGATAATTTCTTGTAGCACCCATATAAACTCCCCTCAGAAAAATTAATTTTAAAACGCATAAATTTAACGAAAATCTAAGTGTCACAATAATGTTTAACATACTAAAGTATAAATTGGAAAATCAAATTATACGAGGGTCGTTCATTAATTTTTTGTAACCGGCATTTTTAACCGTTTGTGTAGGGTATAAGCTATTCAGGTTTGACCGTCTATACATTTCTGTTTGTTTTTATTTTTAATTAATGAAAACACATAAAAAACATATTTTTTTTAATTTAACATTTATTATATTTTAATATTGTTAATTTTTATTTGTTTTATTTTTTTAATTCTATTTTTTGCATTTTTTCTGTTGAATATTTTCATAATTTTTTTTATTATTTGATTTGTGTTGATTTCTTCTTCTTTTTTATTTTATTTTTGGTTCTACTTTATAATTTTTATTAATTTTTTATTTATTTTTTTTATTTTTTCTTTAAATATTTCAAAGTTTTTTATTTTTTCTTTAGTTTTGTTTACCAGTTTTTTTTGATAACAATTTTCGATATTTTGTTTAAATTGTTTTCGGGTTTTTATTTAAATAATTTTTCAATATGTTTGGTTTTCATTAATAAGAATATGTTTTTTGTTTTAATTTTATAAATATTTTATTTAAATTATTTTTTTTTCTTTTGTTTTTGATATTTGATTTTTTATTGTTAAATTAGATAAATAAAAAATATATCTAAATAGTTATATAATATAATAATATTTCTTATATATCGTTATAAATATAATTTAATTTTCAATTAAACTTTCACAATTTTTAAATCAAAACTTTAATAATTTTTTTAAAACATCGCGAAACCTTTAAAACTTTGTAAATATGACTCCAAAAACTTTCGAACTCACATTGTACCTAATAAAAATCGGTTAATATGTACTTAAAGCCTTAAGTCTAGTGTATTCAAAGCCGAAATCGTAAAACCGGTTAACCGGTTTTTTACATTTCAGAAAATCGACCGTTTTCGAATAATTTCTATTTTCGAATAATTTGACATTTCGGATTTTTCACTAATCAGCTTCATTTTTCTATATTCCGCCATGACTGAGTAAATATATAAAATTTTTCATTCCGTGTGTTACACGTGGAAAGTATTGTACGCATTCTTGGACATCATATTTTGAATCGATTTTGCTATGCACGTATGTTTGTTTATAATAATCAAACAAAAACCGGTTCAACGGAGTTTTAACAAAAAACCGTATTCGAAACTGTTCTTTTTTCGTAAAATAAAAGAGATTCTATAACCATTCTAAATCGTTAAATCGACTCAGAATGTGATTCTACAACGCATCGATAAAACAAATACTGAACAACCACTATGCTGGCTATTGGTATAAATATCTGACACGATATAGATAAAATTTAAAAAAAAACGTTATTTGTTCTTTACAATTTCAAAGTCTCGTACATGTATCAATTTGCTCTTATGTCCAGGAACATTATTCCGTAATTTATTATACGAAGTTTTATCTTTTTCTTCTTTCAAGAGGAAAGAAGCTTAATAATTTCAGATTAAACGTTTATTTGAACAGTTAAGGAATCGATTAAATCTATCGATCGAGATCGACTACTAATTAGTCGAACAGAATCCTCAATCTCAATCAAAATTCGATATGGATTTTTATCAAAGAGAAAAGATTCTACTCGAAATCTTTATTCTCTTTTATTTTCATTTTAATGAAAATTTAATAATTCTCAAACAGATTCGAAATCGATTTTCCAATCACTAGAAACAATATTTGATCCGAAAATCCTTGTGAATCGCTAAAAATGCTATTATTTCGGTAATTTATCTTTCTTGAGTTATGATGACCTGACAGCAAATGAACAATATCTCAGCCCCCAAAATTAGTTTTCTTAGAAATTTTAAAATAAAACAGAGAAGTTTTCGAGATGATTTGGGGAATTAAAGGACCTCGTGTGGTGAGATTATTAGAGGATGGTTCTCTCAAGTAATGACAAACTCGAGTATGTTGATATTTTGAAAATTCAAAAATCTTAAAAAATGCTATTTCAAGTATTCTTGTGAGTGAAAAAAGAGTTATATTTATTTACTCTTCGCAAATGAAGATTAAAAATTAAGATCATTTGAAAATTATGATTTGGTCCGAAAAAATGCTATTTCACGTAGTTATCTCCGTTGCCTTAACACGACCCTGCAACAAATGAACGATAACTCAGCTCAAAAGCTATTTTTTCAAACTTTAATGTACAAGCACATTTTTGTTTTCTTTTCAATTAGTTCGCATTTTTGAGCGGATTCAAAAGTAAAACTCTTCTTGTATTCTTGACTAAAAAGAAGAGTGAAAAAAAAGAGTTATATTTTTTTACTCTTCGCAAATGAAGATTAAAAATTAAGATCATTTGAAAATTAAGATTTAGATCCGAGTTTTTCTTACTCCATCAATTATTTAAAGAAATCACACTGTCAAGTTCATTTATTATTGCCAACTTTTTAATCTTATAAATTTTATTATAAATAATAATTTATATAAAATTATTTCAATCGATTAGTTTTTTCGATCCTCCCATTTCATTCTAAAAATATTTTAGACATAATTTATCTAATAAATTAATGAGTATTTTTTTTATTTCTAATCTTATGCAATCACAATAACAAATCACAATAATTAATTGCGAAAATCCAATTTTAAACTAATTTCGAAAAAGACTTTAAAATTGTTTTCAAATTTTCAAAACTTGTCTCCGTTTGGATTTTATTGTTGTTCAAAATTCAATTTTACTTCAGAAAAAATTCTGAAAACTTCATTTGATATAATTTTCTTAAGTTATCCGATTAAAAAAACTCTATTTTCTTATCGCCCTTTTAAACTTCGATTTTTCGAAATTTCCAAATGATATAATTTCTATAATTAAAATCGATTAAAAAATGTTTGCAAGAGAAATTTCCCAAATTATTTGAACTTGAACCGTGCGGAATCCTCTCCAACTTGAATGGAATTCGGTACACGTTTTATCTACACCAAAACGTAAGGAATGAGCAGTTTTAACAAATGTTTTTCATTGAAACTTTTAACCCAAATATTATTTGAATTTTTTTCGGAACAAGTTACCTCGGTAAAAGATGTCAGTTGTGATTATAAATTATGTAAAAGTGCGTACTAAAATGTTTTAAATATTTTCAACAAAACCGAACTTATTCCTACTGAAAAGTTGGCGAAGCATTCAAAGATCCACCGTAAAAACGTTTCCAATGTTATTAAACAGTATCGGGAGAACTTATCCATTGAAAGAAAAAACTGGTTCAGGTAGAAGGATGTTTTTCAAGCAAAAAGTATTTCAAAAGAGCTGCCAACAGATCTGGTAGGCAGGCAGCCCGGTTAGCTCTGTGCTTGGGCAGGTTTAGACTCAAAAAAGTCCTATCAGAAATGTTGCCAAAAACAAAACACGGAAATTGAAGTCAAGTTTTCTTTAAAAAAATATTCTTGCTGCATAATGAAAGAAGGACGAAATGTATGTTTTGACAAATGTTAAATTTTTTAGTTATGACATTTTGGCGGGAAATAAGGGAAAATTATGTTAAATTTTTTATTTTAAAAGTTTAATTGAAAATTATTTCTATAGCGATCTAGTTTTTTCATTTTTTGTTTTCCTAATATTTGTTTTTAATTTAATTTTTAAATATATATTTTTTAAAAAATTCATGTTTTTATTTTTTTATTTATTTATTTTTTTTGCAAAAAAACACCTGCAACTTCTAAGTAGAAAAAAAAACTATAAATATATAATAAATACTTTTTTTAATTTAAATTAATAAATAAATAAATGTTAATTTTTCTTGTGGTAAATTTTTTTGAAGGTTTCTATATAAAACCGATAAATAAATGTCTTCTTCATCTGGGAAGTATTTAAGTAAAAATTTTTCAGTTAAATTTTAATAATATTTATTTTTATAAATTGTAAACCTATAAAATGGTTTCTAATGTTAAAAATTTTAATTATTTTTTTATTTATTTATTTTTATTATTATATTTTTTTTTTTTGAAAAATTTTGATGGCTTTTTTTTGAGTTCTAATTCAAATTTCAGTCTCATTTTTTTGACAAAATTTTGCAAAATGTGCTGATAAAAATTTTGACAGGGAGGAGGGGAGATTTTTCAATTTCATTATATTTAAGAAAAAAGAGGGAATGAGTTCATAGTTGCCAGATAAATTTGGACAAAAATCGTCAAATTTACTTTTCGAAATCGTGGAAAAATCATCCAACATGGAGTCAGTTGCAATTGCACTTGGCCATATTGGGAACAGTATTTTGAAATACTTTTTTAAAACGAGTAAGATACAAGCAGAGTAGCCAAGGAGATGTGACTTGCTTTCAACCTGTGATGCTCGAGACAACTCCCGAGTTATAGTCGCAGGTATTGTCAACATTAAAAATGTCTTATCAATATAGTTGTTTTTCCAAAAAGGATGAAATTTTAACATTTGTAACAAAAAATTCCAACATGGAGTCAATTGCAATACCACTTGATCATATTGGGAGCAGTATTTTGAAATAATTTTTCAAAACTAACTGGAAGCGCCCTACTTTCAACCTGGGAAACTTGAGACAACTCCTGACTCATGGTCTCAGATATGTTTCTAGACTTGGATTACCTTTGAATGAACATAATCACAGTTGTGATAATTTGGAGATGGAGAAAATTGTTTTTCACCTCTTTTGAGTGAATGCCCGGCATTGAAAAGATTCCTGGGCAACTACATACTAGACTCCCTCTTTGAGAAGTATTACAGGTCAAACTAAATGACCTACTTAGATACCTTACAGAGGCGGGATTGATCTAGTACTTCCACCTAGTGACATTAGTCACTTATTGTCATAGGTGTTGTATGGCATCACTCAGACTCTTTCTGACAGTTCATGGGCTTTTTGAACCACCATAGTAACCTAATCTAATCTAATGTGTTTCAAATTCTTTGAAAGAATGTTGCAACCGGTGTGTAAGTAGTTTGTTACTGAAACGATTTTATTGACTTAATACCAAGTTCCATATAATTATATCAAAATAACTGGGTAATTTTTATGGAAATTCATTTAGACCCAGTTTTGGTGATGATTCATAGAAAAAACTTGGTTAATAAAAATTCTGAAATTTGGTGCATAAATCGCCAAATCGTCAGAAGGTTATTTTGGACTCATAAAATTGTCAAAATGACAATACATGATCAAATCTGGCAACAGTTGATGAGTTTTGGCAGGGAGACAGAGAATAAGAGTAAAAGGTTTCTTCAAACCAGTGTTGCCAAATTCAAGATTTTTCCGTTAAATCTGGCGATTCTGAAAGACCAACACGGGAAAAATTTAGTTTTAGAGATTAGCAGATATTCTAGTGATTTATCAAGGACCTTGGGCGATAAAAAGAATACAAAAAAGTGCAACATTCTTATCTGTAACATGTTGTTCAGTGGGTCTGAAATTAATCTGTAACTTTGGATTGGCTGGTTGACATACCGATAGCAGAAAAGTGTAGCTTTATAAGTTTGAAAGTAGATTTAGATCCATAAGAAGGTGAAACAATTTTTTAGATTTTAGAACAAACAGAAATTTAAAAATTTTGGCAACCACTAAGGTGTTCAAAATTTACAAGTTATAAAGCTGCACTACTCCGATCCAATAAAATCGAATCAGCGCTAGTTGAGGGTTTCAACAGTTTTGGAAAATAAAACCCGCTAAATTGATGATAATCGTTAAAAAAAACTGGCAACACTGATTCAAACTGAGCTAGATGAGCAAGTGAGAGAGAGTGAGAGAATGAATGTTGTTGTTGGTGCTTTTTAATAAGTATTTTTAATTTAATTTTTTTGCTGTTAATACATTTAATTATATATTTTTCTTTTTTTATTAATTAATTAATAAACACTTTTAATAATTGTTGTAATAATATATTGTTTTTGTTCTTTTATTTTTAATTTTTTTTGTTAATTAATATTTTAAGTGCTAAATTTTGTTTTTAATTTTTATTTAGCTGTTTTAATTAATTATTTAATTGTTTTTGTTTTTGTGGCTAAAGGTATACATAATTAATAAAATTTTAATTATAATTATAATTATAATAATGATAATTTTATTTAATATATATTTTATTTAATAATTAATTAAATCGAATAAATTTAAGGCAAATTAAAGTAAAGGGCACTAAGTAAATTTATGGATTAAATTGGGGGAGACTTTAAAGTTAAAGTGGGGAGGGGTAGTAGGAGGGTATAATTTATTAAGCAAAACTATAAATTTGTAATAAAAAGGCAAAAGTTTTTTTCTTTTTTTTAATAAATTCGTTAATGTTTCATAGTTTAAAAAAAATTAATAAAAAACTGAATTAAAAAATAATAATTAAAAACAAAATTTGGAAAAATTATTCATTCAAGAGGAAGCTCGATTTCAAATATTTTAATAAAAAATAATACTGTAATTGTTTTTTTATTGAAAATGTATTTTTTAATATTTCTTTTTTTTTTTAAATTTCCTTGTAAAAAAAATTATTTGTTTGATATGAAAATTGTTTTTCACAAATTTTGCCATTTTGTTGAAATCGTTTAAATTAAACCTCAATTAATAAGAGTCCCCTTTTTAACAATTATCGTACCTTTTATTTTTTTACTCTTCATAAGATTGGATCTTTCAAAGAGTTTAATTTTAATTAAAAAAAGAGTTTAATTTTTTAACGCTCTTTGAAAATTTAATTCTAAAAAATAAAAAAAAAATTAATAATAATAATAATAATAATAATAAAAGGCAAAAATCAACAAAAGAGCAAAATCCAAAAAAGAGTTTAAAAATGAATAAATCACACAAATTGTTTTGAAGTCGAGTGCAAAGAAAGTTTTTATTAAGAGGCAAAAGGGATGTTTGTATGCTCACAACCTTTGTATGGTATGAAACGCACTTTTGTTGCATGCATTCTTGAGTGTTATTTATATATAAACAACAACAGCAAGTTTTATTTCAGCAAAAACTGTATTTGTGTTCTTGTGTATCACATTTTTTGTTTTTTTATATCTTTTTTTTTTGAATTTCCTTTCAACCATTTCGAATTTTGGAGCGAGTTAAAAAATACTCTTTTTTATTCTTAATTGGAACAAGAGTAAAATAAGTAAAATAATTTTGTAAAACAAAGTTACAAATTTTAATCGAAAAAAGAGTTATATTTTTTAATCTTCGCAATTGAAGATTAAAAATTAAGATCATTTGAAAATTAAGATTTAGATCCGAGTTTTTCTATACTCCATCAATTATTTAAAGAAATCACACTGTCAAGTTCATTTATTATTGCCAACTTTTTAATCTTATAAATTTTATTATAAATAATAATTTATATAAAATTATTTCAATCGATTAGTTTTTTACGATCCTCCCATTTCATTTCCAAAATATTTTAGACATAATTTATCTAATAAATTAATGAGTATTTTTTTATTTCTAATCTTATGCAATCACAATAACAAATCACAATAATTAATTGCGAAAATCCAATTTTAAACTAATTTCGAAAAAAACTTTAAAATTTTTTTCAGATTTTCAAAACTCGTCTCCGTTTGAATTTTATTGTTGTTCAAAATTCAAATTTACTTCAGAAAATATTTTGAAAACTTCATTTGATATAATTTTTTTAAGTTATACGATTTAAAAAAAAACTCTTATTTTCTTATCGCTTTTTTAAAATTCGATTTTTTTTTGGAAAATTTTTGAAAACGCTCTCATTTCAAAATGACATAATTTCTATAATTTTAAACGATTTAAAAAACTTAGTCTCAAATTCAAAAAATCAATTTATTCCTTCTAAAAAGTTGGCCAATCATTCAAAGGTCTACCGTCAAATCGTTTCCAATGGTATAAAACAAAAGAAAGAACTTGTCCATTGATAAGAAAAAACGGGTTTGGGTAGAAGGAATGGTTGACAAGATATTTTTAAAGCCAAAAAAAAGCATTTCCAAAAGAGCTGCCAAACATCTGATAGGCAGGTAGCCCGGTTAGCTCTGTGCTTGGACTGTTTTAGTCTCAAAAAAATTCTGTCAAATGAGCACGAAAATTAAAGTCAAGTTTTCTAACAAAATTATTCTTGCAGCATAATATATGTTCTGGAAGATTTTTGGGAGCTTCCTGGTCAAAATTTTATGTTGCTGGTGCTCGAGGGAATGCTAAAGAAAAGCTTAGGACCCAAAAGCAATCGAAGTCATGGAATGTTTAAAAAACGCTGCTTCCATTCATAAGACTTCATAATGTGTCCGTTTATTTTTGGTCTAACTTGTCATCCTGGTAAACATCAGTGTGGTGGTGCAAGACAATATAATGTGGTATCTGTAGCAAGGGATTGGCCCTAAGATAAGGCAGCTACCACAATTAATGAATATGTGCAAATGTGTGGTGGATTTTAAACGGAACACTACAAAAACGTTAATGAAAGGGTGTCCGAAAAAGGTTCAAAGTCATTACTAGTGAGTGGTTTCATTTCGTGTTAAGAATTTTTCGATCTCACTCCTTAGTAGTTTTGGCAATTGTATCCTTTCAGTATATATATACGCGACATGAAAGCGGATGCAAGTGGCTTCTTAGTATCTTCTACTGGTTGGAATTTGCACTCTATCGACTGTGATGTATAAATTCTTAATCACCTCTTTTGTCCAGGTGGTGAAGAGTGTTGCTATTGATTTCGATGGTGAAAGTTTCAAGTTTCCTGCGGTGAAGAAGTTGTGAATTTCGCTGAGATAACCATTTACCAAACCACATAGATCATAAACTCTATGGCCCTTTATAGAGTCTATAGCTTTTCAAAAGTTCAAAGTAGAGATGAGCGATATTTTCACAAATGTGATTTAGAATAATGACCTAAAGGTGGTGCTGAGCATAAATTCGCGATTCATCTAAAATGAAAATTATCAGTTTTTTACGGTGCACAATGTGAACTCTAATAGAGACTCCCATATTCTTAAAAAAACAACAAATCTTGCGATCACTGTCACTGTTTTAAAGAATAGTGATTCAAAAATTACCTTCAATGGGAACAACAGTCTTTAATTCGTCTACCAATCAGCTAAGTTCTAATTGAAAACCATTCTGTTTTCAACATCTGTAATCAGAAATAATATCAATTTCGAAATTTTTCGAAATGTAAAATGAATTTCTTTCCTTAATGAACAAGGGAATGCTTTCAATAGGAATTGACACTTCGATCTTTCAGTTCAAATTCAAAGTTTTTGAAAATCTCAAAGGACTCATTTGATAGAGTTCTAATTTGGGGACTCTTTTCTCAAACAATCTAATGAAAATTATAAAAAAACAAAACTAAAATAAAACTAAAACTAAAATAAGAAAATAAAACAAAATCAAAATATTTTTACATTTTTTTTTATTTTTTATATTTTATAAATACTTGCGAATACATTAATAATAATAAAAATGTTTTAAATTTTATAAGAAATTAAGTTGAGCAATTTAAAAACATGTAAAAAATAATAATAAGAAAAAAAATAATACACTGGGGAAGAGTTAATGATTGATTTCTTTTTTGTTTTAGAAATAAGAAATATTTTTTTTAACTTAACAGGAACAAAAAAATATTGATATATTTCTTTTTAAATACACAATGAATTTAAAATAAATTAATTAAAAAAAAAACATAAACAAATTTAATACAAAAAGAATTGAAATTGAATAAAAATTGAAAAAAAAGAAACTTAAAACCATAAAACATATAAAATAGAAAATAGAGCGAGAGATAATAAAAAACCGCATAAAAAATTGAAATAAAACATTAATTTAACATTAAAAAAAAGATTGACAGATTCGGATTGACTCAAAGAGAGTTTTGAAATTTCTAATGATTTCATAATATTTTGGAATAATATATATTTTTATTATTATTATTTTAAAGATATTTTTGATTTGAAAGAGAATTGATATTTATTTTTTTTTTAATTTTCCCACTGCGCTGACAAAAGTTCCTATGTAAATTTTTTAGCATTTTTTTAAGGAGAAACAAAAAACAGTATTTTTTAAAGATTCTTTCTCTAATGCCATGATTTACTAATGTTGCAATGTTTGTACAAATTCCCAGCTTCTTTTGAAGGAAACAAAGAAAACATTACATAGGCAATTATGTTGGAACAAATTTCACTTCAACTGTTATAATTTGGAGATGAAGGAAGATGTTTATACCCTCCTTTGAATAAATGCCCGACATTGACGATCAAAAGGAATAGATTTCTGCGCAACTACATACCAGACTTTCTTATTGTGAAGTAATACAGAGGTCAAACTAAATGACATACTTAGATAGCTTACAGAGATGCGATGGGCCTAGTACTTCCATCTAAAGACAGACGTATATAAGGCAATATTGTCTTACTGGTTGTATGGTCATGTCAAAATGAAAATAATTCTGACTCTATTTGACAGTTCATGAGTTTTTTTAACTATCAGTAGTAACCTAACCTAACCTAATCTCATAATATGGGTTAAGATTTTCACAAAAGATTTTGTGGGAATATGTATGACCAGTAAGGCTTTCAAATGCAACAATAAAATTTTTTTCGAAAATCTTTACATAGGAACTTCTGTCAGCGCAGGGACGATTTGCTTTTTAAGTATATATTTTTTTGTTGGATTTTTTAAATTTTAAAGATTTTTTTTGTAAATCTGTTTAAGTTTCTTTAATTCTTTTTTTTTGAGATTTTTTTTCTAAGATTTAATTTTTAAATCCTTTTTTTCAAAATTATTATTTTATTTTTTAATTTTTACTTTTTCAATATAGTATTGTGTGTTGTTTATGTATGTATGTATGTATTAGTAGTAAATATAAAATATATGCTTATATGACATTAAGTATATAGAGCATGCATATAAAAAATATAAATTGGAATTTCTTTTTTTTTACTTAATATTTTTTTCATTTCGAAATATATTTTTATTTTTTTTTCGTTTAAAAAAACACAAACATAAAAATTAAACAAAAAAATACAATTATTTTTTTTTAAGTTTTACAATTAAACAAAAATTCTTAACGAGAAAAAAAATCTTATAAATTTTTAAGAAAAACGAAAATTTTCGAAATTTCTTTTTCTTTTTAATAAAAAATAATTCTTTTATCTTTAAGAGACAAAAAAGAAGAGAGAGAGAGAGGGAGTTCCAATACTTTTACATTGTTACTTTTTTTTTTGTTAATTTTAAAACTACTTTTAAGTAAAAAAATTATTTTACATTATTTGTTTATAAATTTGGAAAAAAAAGAATTATAATTTTTGAAATTTATAAACAAATTTTGTAAATTGTTTTAATTTTAAGTTTTTTTGTTTTCTTTTTGTTTTTCACATACAATTAGGCTTTTTCATAGGGAAAAAAGCTTTTGATGATTTGTTTTTCTTTAATATTTTATTTCCTAAAAAAGGATTTAAAATTTTTAAATATATATTTTTTTAATTAAATATTTGATATAGAGCAGGGTTTACCCTCGAGAGTTCGTAAAAAAACAATTGTGTGTTGAAAAGTCGAAAGTCTTTGATGCTTTTTTTATCTGCAAATTTGTTCGTTTAAGCATTTATTAAGTCCATTGGAATTTTTTCATCTCTGGATTCTAACAATGTCTGCTGTTGCTGTTGTTGTTCTTCAGTCTGCATAGGAATACTGGAATCACCACCATTTTGTTGTTGCACAGCCTGCAAATCACCATTTTGAGCAATTGCTTCTTGTGGTTGTTCAGCGGGAGCAGCGCCATTTAATTCCTTATTAGCATTGATCTCACCATTAGTGTTAGCAGTTTTGTCTACTGGTTTTCTAATGGGGGCCGGTTTAGAGGGGGGAGAAGTGGTTTTAGTAGCAGCAGTTTTGGATTTTAAACCTGCATTAGTGGTAGCTGCTTTAGTGGGTGTTCTACCCGCAGCTGGTTTAGTTGGTGACGACTTACGTAAAGGTGTACTGCTAGTTTTTGTAGTAGTGGTAGTAGTTGAGGCTGTGGTAGAGCCTCCTACGGTTAAACGTCTTGTAGTAGTAGTTGTGGTAGTTGAGCTAGAGCTACTGGTAAATTTGGGAGCTGGACGTGCTGTAAAGGTTTTGCCAGCTGTGCTTGTTGTTGTGGTTGTAGTAGTGGTTTTTGTTTTTGAAGCCAAGCTAGATGCAGCAGTTTTGGCAACACCATTAGTGGTGGCTGTCGATTTGACAGGACTCTTAGTTCCAGTCGATGTGGCTGGAGTAGTTTTACGTACATGCGAGGTTAAAGTAGACCGGGGCGAAGTGGGTTTTGGTTTGGGTGCACCATTTGTGGCTGATAAACCAAGAGTAGTTGGTTTAGCAGGAGCTGTGGCCGGACGTGGTTTGGCCAAAGGACCGTTTGCAGTAGTTGAAGTTGCTGGTTTACGGGCTGTAGTTGTGGTAGATGTGACCGTGCGTGGGGCTGTTGCAGGTCTTGTGGTGGTAGTAGTCTTAGTTGCGGCTGTTGCCGTACGTGTAGCTGAAGTAGTGGTAGTAGTTTTGGCTGCCACTTTCGAAGCTGTGGTTGTGGTAGCACTTAGAGGTTTGCGTGCTGCAGTAGTTGTTGTAGTAGTCTTGGTAATTGGTTTCTTTTCAGCAGTGGTAGCCGTAGGTTTGGCAGCTACTGTACGTGGCTTGGCAGCAGAAGCAAGTGGCTTTTTAGCAGCTTCCACTGGTTTCTTGGTTGCTGGTGAAGAACCCACTTTAGGTTTAGCGCTTGTAGTGGTTGCCTTGGCCAAAGGTTTCTTTGCTGTCTCATTTTTAGTTTTGGAGGGAGAGCCAGCTACTTTAGCAGCTACAGCAGCAGTTGCAGCAACCGCGGCTGTAGCTGCAGCAGCTGCAACAACTGCTTCTACTGGTGCTTCAGCTTTAACCTCAGCAGTTTCAACTTGTTCTAGTTTAGCAGTCTCTTCTTCTTTGATCACTTCTTTAACTTGTTCTTCCTCTTGTTTAACAGTTTCTACGGGTTTCTCTTCTTCTTTTTCTACTTCTGTCTCCTTAACAGTTTCAGTCTCATGTTGTGCAGCATCCATAGGTGATTCCAATAAAACAGCTGGTGCTGTTTCTGGCACCATACTTGGTGGTTCCAATAATACAGCTGGTGCTGTTTCTGGCACCATACATGGTGGTTCTAATAATTCAGCTGGGGCTGTTTCTGGCACCATACATGGTGGTGTTTCCAATAATTCAGCTGGAGCTGTTTCTGGCACCATACTTGGTGGTAATTCAGATTTTTCCTCTGTTTTATCCTGTAAAATGTCTTCGGTTTTGGCTTCATTTACTATTTCAGTCTCTACGTCGTTGTGGAAAAGTGGGGCAGACTGTTTAGCCTCAATAATGGGCTCTTCAACGGGTACCATTTCACTTTCCAATTCCTTATGTTCAATGGGAGATTCAATAAATTCTTGAACTGGTTCTGGTTCAGATTGTTTGAGTTCTTCAATTTCCATTTCCTTAGCCAACTGTTGTTGCATTTCTTGTTGTTGTTGCTGTAAAAGTTCCTGTTCATGTTGTTCTTGACATTCCTGCTCATGACGACTGAACGAATCATCAACCAGCATTTGTTCATGTTGTTGAGTTTGTTCAAATTCCTTATGATGTTGCTGCTGTTGTTCTTGATGTTGTTCTTCGTATTGGTGGTGATATTGATCATGATAAACAGCTTCATCGGGAGAAACGAGATGTTCGGATATATCATCGATGGCAGTTGTAGCTGTTGTAGCGGCAACTTCTTCAGTCTAAAATGGAAAATAAAAGTAAAAGGAATTTGTTAAAAATTTTCATATAATTTGAGAGAGAAAAGTTCTATTGGAATTGTTTTAAGAGAATAAAGAAAGTGTAGCCAGAATGAGGAATAATTTTGTAATCGAAATGATGTGGGGGAAAATTCAAGTTCTCTTCATTTTAAAAAAGAGGCTGATGGCCAGACTCAAGAGAGCATATGAGACAATCTTCAAAGGTTCATTGATTTTGTCAGACAGTCAGTGGATGAAGTTTTTAACATATGAAGTGAAGCATTTGGAATAAAGTATTAACTCAATATTTAACATTTTATTTATCCAGGAAATAGAATTTACTTTTATTAAAAAAATTATAAAATATTTAAATTTTAATTCATTAAATTTAAATTCGTATTATCTAATCTAATTTTCATAATCTTACGAACATTAAAGTCATTTTTTAAAAATGCACTTAATTATTAAAAAATGGGAATGTATTTATAAACCACAAACTGACAATTTTAGTCATAAAATATTATTCTAATATGAATAAACGTTTTAATAATATTTTAACAAAAATATTTGCCAAAAAATATTATAAATAAATTACAGTGGTTCCGAAACGATTATCAAATAATAATTCTGAAAATTTTGTAGGTTATGAGCTATTTACACTAGTATTTGGTATCTATAGATACCAAATACCAAGATTCACAATTTAAAAAAAAAATTGTGAGAAATTCCATTTGATGTCAAAAATTTATGAAAAACCTACAATTTCGATTTTTTAGTCTTTTTTGAAAAATGAAATAAATATTTAAACATTTAAAAAAATGTTTTTTAAAAAGTTAAGGGCGTTGCTGGCTCTAAGCAATCATTAGTATTTTATTTCTACATGATTTAAATAGATTATTAGTAATTTGAATTCCCTTTGTATGGGGGGTTCTATAACCAATATTTGCTTGGTATTGGGTACTCTTCCCCTGGTTTTATACGTTCAACGTTCTCTACACTAAAACAGTGCCTTAAAAAGTAACTGGGACTAAATTTGCGAACTCTCGCTATTATAGTTCGTTAGGTATTCGATAATAAATATAAGCTTTGTATGGGCGGTATCTCTCTACCTGGTCTTATCCATTTTAAGTTTTCTCTAGTAAAAGAGTTTCTTAAGAAAATTATTGGGACCAAATTTGAGAACTATAGCTGTTGTTGTTCTTTTGATATTTGATAATCAATATTAACTTTGTACGGTCGGTACCCCTTCCCCTGTTCCTATCTGAATTTATTAAAGCCTATTTTACTTTCGAGTATATTGGGATTATTCAGTGAAAATTTCATCAAAATTTACCGAGCCGTTTTAGAGTCTATACTTTAGATACATACATAGATAGATAGATACATACGTACGTACATACATTTATTATATATATTTAAATAACAGGTAACGATATTTCTCTGAAATTTCAATATGATATATACACCCTTGTCCATGAATAAGTGAACTACAAAAAAATTTCCACTTTTCCCCTGAGGAAATGCCCAAAATCCCAAATTAAAAATTTTACTTTTTTTCTCTGAAATGATCATCCAGTCAACATAAAGGACATATTTTTATACATTAAGGATAATATATAGTTGATTCAAGCTTGGCAAATGAAGAACTTCACAAAATATATTTTTTTATTCTAATTGAACTACTTTGGATAGAGCTTGTGAGCAGATCTTTGCCCTAATTTCATTCAAATTTAGTTTACATAAAAAGTTTAAAATAAAATGGTTTTATCAGGGATTAAATTAAATTAAAACCTGATTGGAAGAAACCCACCAAAATTAATTGGACTCGTTATGAAGTCCCATGAATGAAACACTCTTTTTTTAAACATTTTTCGATGTAAACTTCGGTATTTAGGGAGCCCGTTGTAACAAATGTTTGGCTTCTTTGCCGCATCTGCATATTCCTCCTCATATCAAGAATTTTATGCGAAATTTTTACTGCTTTTGGGTTCTAAATTTTTCTTAAACATTTCTTTGAGCATTAGCAACATAAAATTTTTGCGAAAATCCTGCCAGAACAAACGATTCGTTCGTCGGTTTCGAATAATTTCTATTTTCGTATTGTTCGACATGCCGGTTTTTCTTCAATCGGTTAAACGGTTTTTATTGGAAGTTACTTTTAAATTTTTCACTATTATGTTCACTTATAAAACCAGTTAACCAACTGAAAAAAAACGGCATGTCGAAAAATACGAAATTTTGGTATGTAAAATTTTTCACTCCGTGCGTTACACGAATTAAGTTTCTTTATCCGTTTTTTAACATAAAATCTTACTCAAAACCGATTTTTTTGAAAATCCTATTTTTCGAATAACTCGAAAACTGGTTATCTGAAAATGTCGGTTTTTGGAATTCACTAATTTATACGGTTCTTGCAGCAATATAATCTAGAATGTTCCTAAAATGTCTCCTAAGATTTAAAAACTTAAAGAAAAACTAAATAGAAACTGGGCTAAAAAAAGGGTAAAGCCTTTATTTCAATATCTCTAAAACTATATATGATAAGCTTCACATGTAAAGGTAATTTATAAGGACTGTCTATAACGAAAATTACTTTTATCTCATATTTTAAATAAATGGAATATTGAGTGAATTTAGAAAAAAATCTACATATCCGAGATGATTCAATTTGGGAGACCACCTCATACGGCCCAAACTATCAGGGGCCTGAAATCCTTTTAGTTAACTTAAAAACACCTCATCTATAACCACATTTTTTTATTTTATTTAGATAATTTAAACTCATTTTGGTACACATAATAAAGATAATTTGCACTTTACTACTAATAAACAAATCAATCAACAGTTAGTAACAAAAGTATTACTTCAGAATTATAAAATTAAACTACATCCTTTTATTTAACCTTGGAAATTAAACCTAAATATATTTACCATTCTATTCCTTCCTAAAACTTTTCTTTACCTTCTCTTGTCTATCATCCAAAAATATTTTAAATATCTTTTTCATGTCTAATTACCGACAAAAAATAAAAAAAAGAGGAAAAACAGAAATTGCAAAAAGAAAGGCGTAGTCTTTTTTTTTTGAGTCATATTTTTTTTCTCTCTTTAAATATAAGAAAAAAAACAAATAACAAATAAATGAAATAAAAAAAATATCTTATTTATCGATATCTTCATATTAAAGCTGCTCTATAACTACCAACATTTAGAGACACACGCTCACACACACCTCTCTATATACTAGTGACCACTTTAAAGTTAAACATTTAAAATAAAACGTAAAGAAAATAACCGCTTAATGAATTCGCAAATACTGAAAGTCTCAAAATATTTGCTTTATGATGATTAATTATATTTGAAATTATTATTTAAATAGTTATTTTTTATTTTTAAATTTTGCATGTGTATGTGCGTGTGTGTGTTTATAAAAAATGAGGTAATTTTGTTAAATTTGTATAGAAATTATAAAATAATTTAAATTTGGACAGGAAATGAAAGAACTAAAGAATTTTTAAAAGATTTTGAGAAAAAAAATTTCGTAATTAAAATTTTATTTAAAACATAAAAAGAAAAAGAATTTAATATAAAACATATTTTTGGCTATAACTATTTTTCTTTTAAACCGATTTTTGGAATTTTTGGTTGCCTCAGATATCGGAAATCCTTGAGGTACTTTCAAAATATTTTGAATAGCAAAAGTTATTTGTTTGTCATGGGGAATGAGTAGTTAATCACCAAATTTGGTCTACTCAAAAAAATATTTTTTTTTTGGCATCTTATTTTAAGTGGATGAGACCAAGTTCCAGTTAGTTTATAATATATTGTGTAAGGTATCTTTGGAAAGCCAATTACTTCAATAATAACATAATATACGTTATAAAATATTAAAACTAAATTTCTTTAATAATTTCTTTAAAAAACTAAAATTTTTAATTTCGGTGTAATTTGATAAACATTTTTTTTAAATTATACCTTAAATGAAATCTATATAAATAAAGCTATTATAAAAAAAATGGTATAATATTGACAAAAATAACCTTAATACAGGGTCACTTAGAAATTTTAAAATACCAATTTGAGGACGATTTGACTTTTTCAACAAAATTTGTCTATGTGTTCTTAAAAAGCCTTTGGTCCATTATTTTTTAAATATATAGCACACATATGAAGATACTTTCCTTGAATTTTTCTTCAATATTTTTTTCTTCTGTTCAAAAAAAATTCTAATAGGGCTAGTGAGTAAGTGTTTCCCCTAAAGCCCTTGGATTTGCGTTAAGAATTAGATTTTAAAATTATTAAAAAGTTACAGTCTAGAGGAAAGTTGGGGATTTTGTCATCTTTTTGGATAGAATTACATAAAATCTTTACTTCGGTATAAATATCTTTTAAACTATAAGATATATCTTACACATTCAAGATAATTTTTTGTAGAAAATTTGAAGAACTAATTTTTCAATAAAAAAATAAAAATTAATTTTTGGCAATTTTTTTTAACGAATTTAATAACCGAGTTGACCAACTTTGGAGAATCACTCCCTGTAAAGAGGACCCATGTGGTATTTGTACTTTTCAATATCAATTACAAAACACCTTTAAATTGATATTTGGAAGGGGAGGGGTGGTTGTATGGTACCATTCAGAAATAGTGGACCGATCGTAAAATGTTGTACATCATTTTAGAATACTGTATGACTTTTTTATGTCAAACTTCGTTGAAATCGTTTTATATGTAGGAATCTTATGAGATTTAAATCACATTTCGGAAAGAACATTTGTATGACTAGTAGTTGAAAAAAAATAATAAGCATCACCCTTATGCCAACTACCACCTGCATTTTAGAAAGTTTGCATAGAGAGCCATCTAGTCGGATGGACATCGTTAAAGTGATTCTGAGTCAAACGCTAATAATGCATAATATGACAACCACCTTTGGTGGTGACGGGTTTAAAAATTAAAGAAAAAGTTCATTTTTTAAATTCCTTTGATTTTTAACTTTTACGATATTAAAAATTTGATTTAACAATGACGTTAATTTTATTCTAAGAATATAAACGTCATGACAAAACGCCTCTACACAATGGCAACTCTGTGCTAAAAATAAAAAAATATGAAAAAATTCCCTAATTTTCTTTTTTAAATCTTTAAATTTAATTTCAAATTAATTATTCTTCTTTTTAAATTAAATTGTCATCAAATTCTAAATAATTAAATTTAATAAAGAAATGACAAAACTTACACACACACATACAAAAATATTCTTTATAATTATTTGTTTTAGTTTATTAATTCATTTTGTGGTTGCAGTCATGTCGTCCCCATTCTAATTTATAACATGTCTCCCCACATATTGTCATCATCATTATTTAACTAATTATCATTATCATCTTCTTCATCATGATTGTGTTTATTATTCTTTTATTTTAAGTACATTTGGCAAAAATAATAAAATATAGAAAAAATAATGAATAAAAATAAAAAGAAATATAAAGAAGTTAATGTTATTTTACACTCATGCTTTATTAGTAATTTTTGCAAAATAAAAAAAAAATACTAAAATACAAACAACAAAAACAAAAACAAAAAAATGTAATACACATGAGAGTATTAAATTATGCATGTGAGTGAAGTGAAATGAGTTGAGTTTTAAAAGAGTTAGTGTTGATGTAGTTGTTGTTGGTAGAAATGAGTGTTTGTGTGAATATGTATTAATTTAATGGTGGCTGCGAAAAAATATATATGTATAAAGTAAGGTTAATGACATTCTTCTTATTTTTTCTTCTTTTAAATGTTTTTTGTTTGTTTTTGCTTTACTTATTTGAGTTTAGTTTATTGTTAGTTGTAGTATTTGTTGCCACCATTAAAGTGTGTGTAATTTTTTTCGTATTCTTTTGGCATTTTTTCTGTAATTTTAGTTTTTAGAGGAAGAAGAACTTTCCCAAACGTTTATTATTAACACATTTTTTTATAATTTTTATACCCTCCACCACCACAATTGTTAAAGAGGGTATATTAACTTTTTCATTATGTGTGCAACGCAATTTAAATGAAATTTGGCCTGAGTATTTCTTATAGTCCTGAGAAGTTTCCTTGAGGTAACCTCTAAGTTCAAGCAAAGAACTTTTATAAAATTGCCAATTATAGATCTACAAATTGCAACGATTTTCTGCCATAATATGAAGAGTTATTACCATATCTTATCAAAATCGGTTCAGTAGAAAAAAATATAACCAAAAAAATATATATAACCAGTTTTATGACTCATTAAGGGTTCCTGTGTTATATTAAAGAAAAATTTTTATATATAAAGAACCACAACATAACCTATTTACTTGACATGCATTTGTGGTGGAGGATATTGAAGATTCTGCCCAGCCGATTGTTGGACTGTCTGTTGTTGGCTCGCACACATCCATAATAACTGACAGAGCATAATGAAATTTATCCTGAGTATTTGTTATATTCCTGAAAAGTTTCCTATTAAAAATATATACACCGATATCTGAGGCAACGTCTAATTAAAGTCAAAATGTTACTAATTTAATGACTCATTGTTTCTGTGTTAAATTTCAGGAAAAGAGTGTGAGTGTGTGTGGGGAATATAATATGTTGACTTCACTCGCATTTGTGGTGAAGGGTATTAAAGATTCGGCATAGCCGAATATTAGCATTCTTACTTGTTTAACTTTAATTAACTTTAAACTTAGGAAATACGTGTGATAAAATAAAAGTTGACCTTTTTTGCTGTTGGTAGTATTAGTAAAGGTAAAGTATGAGTATGTTTGTTTGTATACACATAACTATGTAAAAAATGTATGTAAAATTTTACAGTTGGCCAACTCTTGTCATTCATTAACCGCTCATTGTATATTTTCAGCCAACAATAGAACTGTAACTTACAACAACAACAACAAACAAAGAAAAAATACTAACTAAAACTGTGATTGAAATTTACAACAAAAACTAGAAAAAAAAAACAGTAACAAATGGAAATCGGTCAATATACTTTCACAAAAAAAAAATACTTAAAAATGAAAAAACAAAGAAAGAAAGAAAATTTATAAAAAAAATTCAAGAAATAGAAGAAAATAAATAATTGAATTTTTCTGTTTTTGCATTTTGTAATTGCATTTGTTAATTTTGTCATTGCTGTTGTTGTTATTTGTTATTTGTGTGTTTCTTTATTATAATGTTCTGTGGTTTTACTCGAAAGTGAAATGAATCCACTTGTCCCGAATCCGATGAAAAGTGTTTTTAAGTTGTTCTCGTCTCTCTAATAAGACTCATGCCTCATTGATTTCAATATATTTATTTACATTTCCCCCCCCCCCCCATTTCCATAATAGATTTGTAATTTGAATAGATTTTTACATGAAAATTTATATGTTTTTTTTTCATTCTTAATTGTTTTGCTTTACGGCGAATAACTGTTAATTTAATTTAATTTTGAATTATAAAAATTTTTTTGAAATTTATATTTCTCAAGAATTTTAGAAATTTTAATATACGAAAATTTAAAACTAAATTCATTCTTATCTATATGTTATAGAACAGATTATAGTTTAGAATAGAATCATGTCTAAACTATAGACTTATTTCTAGTCTAGATTGTAGACTAGTTTTTAGTCTTGATTATTGAATAGAATGCGTTATAAGGAGTAAGATCGAAAAATTCTGACTTAAAGACTTAGCGATCCTTGTGAAACCTTTTATAAATCGACGATGTTAGAATCAAAAATCACTGTAGCGCCTTCACATCTCTTGGTATTTAATGGTTTGTATCTTTTCTTCAGATGGCGATATTCTTCCATTAACGTTTTTATAGTGCTTTCTCTCACTTTGCTCGAACAGGTAGTCCAACGTGACAGTCTCCATGTAAAATCTACCACACTTTTGAACACCTTTTTGTGCTCTTCAATTCTTTTTCAAGAACATCCTAACATCATCATCATCATTTGTCTTAGTTAGGAGGATTTGTCTTTCCTGGTACAAATATCACATATGTATTGTTCATATACCACTAAATTTCGGTATTCGGGTCCTTTGCAACAAATTATTGACTTGTTTTTACTGCAACTGCATATTGTTTCGACTGCTTTTGGGTCCTTAACATTCTCTCGAGCATCAGCACCATAACATTTCTGACCAGAAAGTTTGCTAAAATCGGTCAAAACATACGATTCGTCATCCATTATGTAGCAAACATTTATTTAAATATGACTTCAAATTCCGCGCTTTCTTTTTTGCCTCTAAATTTTTAGCAGTGTTTCTGTCAGAAACTTTTTGAGCCTTGTATGTTTTTAAACCTTTATTTATGAGCTAATCGGGCTGCTTTCCTATCGGATGTGTTAGGAGCTCTTTTGAAATGTTATTTTTTAACTTTAGAAACACCCTGTGGACCATTCCTTCTAGGTGAAACAGATTTTCTATTAACAAACAAGTTTTCCCGGTACTGTTTTATAACATTGGAATCAGTTTAACGGCAGACCTATTGAATGTTTCACCAACTTTTTGTAGAACCATGTTAGGTTTTGTTGAAAATATTAAATAATTTTTACTACGCACATTTATCTGGTCACTCATTTTAATCTCTTTACTTAGATTCTAGTCTAGACTATGGCAGATTTTAGTCTAGATTATAGGCAAAATTCTAGTCTAGACTATACACGAGTTCATAGTTTAAACTATATACCACATTTTAGTCTAGACTTTAAACTAGATTCTTGTCTAGACTAACGACTAGATTCTAGTCTAGATTTTATTGTAGACTAAGTATTAAATTGCATTCAAGACCATAAATTAGATTGTTGTTTTTACTATGGACTAGATTATAGCCTGAAAGAGTTTCTAGACTATAAACTAGATTCGAATCTATATCAATATTGTTTACTAATTAAATTAACCTTAAATAATTTTGAAATATGTAATAAAATACAAACTGCAAATAGCGTTATTTAAGCGATGTAAATTGAAATAATTTTTCTTTAAAAACATAATTTTTACATTTTTCATGTTTAAAAAAATGGTGGCTCTAAATAAACTTTTAATACTTTTGGGCAGGTTGAGTGGTAAATTCATGACCAAAAATGGATTTTTTTTTATAAATTTAAAATAACGTTTTAAGAAAAATTTTAGTAATTAAAAAAAAAAAAACTTTCGCTTAAAAATTCATGACCAAAATGAACAGTTTTCAGTTGAAACAAATAAAAATTGAAATTTTAAAATTGCAACGCCTTTTTGCAAAAAAGTTTATAATTAAAGAATAGTTTTTATCTTTTAACTTAAATGTTTCTTTTTAAAAGTTTTAAATTTAATTTTAAGTTTTAAGTTTAGTAAATCTTGTTTTTAAATTAGTTTATCCATTATTTTAGTCTGTAATTAACTTTCTTTTTTTTAAGTCTTTTTTTTTTTTTTTTTTTTTTTTTTTTCAAAAACTTTGTTTATAATTATAGATAATTTTTTTTCTCTTCTGCTTCTTTTCTTGCTTTAATTTCTATATTTCAATTTTGTGGTTAAAACGTTGTTGTTTCTTTGCGATTTTTTTGTTGCAAACTGAACTGAACTGACAAATATAGAAAAAATTAGAAAAACACGTCAAGCTTTTAAACACAAAGAAGCTAAGGCCACCAATACCACCACATAAACTAAGAAACAAATAGTTTGTTATACAAATACACACACATACACACACTACTATACTTCTTATATAAAACATATAATATTGAGGCTAAATTTCAATTATTTCTCTAAGTGTAAGATTTATAAATTTTCAAAAAATAAAACAAAAAAAAATATGTTTAGTTTTTGAGGTAAATGAAGAAAAATAAAAGAAAAATTAATAAAAAAAAGGTATTTGTCAATATGAATATTGTTGCTGCAATCGTTGTTGTGGAACCATATTGCAAAATCATAATTGTTTGTCAGCCATCAAGATAGTGTCAGTCGGTATTCAAGTTTATTGATTGCATTTAAGGCAAAAACAACTGATATTTGTTGCGTATTTTTGGAAAAAAAACTTTAATTTATTGTAAATTTTTTTTTATAAACAGCAGACTTCATTCCAAATATCACGAAAAACTCCGAATTTAAACGGTGTATACATGAAATTTTAATTAAGACAATACACCAAGTTTTAGTTTAGATTATAGGTTAGGTTCTTGGCTAGACTAAATACTACACCCATGACTATATTTATTGGTTATAGATAGGAATCTACGCTAGATTATATTATCTTAGCTAAACTCAAGAAAATAGATAAGATTTTTCTTAAGACTATAAACCAGATTTTAGTTTAGACTTCAAACAATATTCTTGGTTCTAGTCTGGACTAAATATTAGATATTGGGTATAGATCGGATTCTTGACAAAATTATATTGCCTTATAGAGATGAGCGATATTGTAATTATAAAATAATGCCGTTCTCAGTGAAAGTGATTTTTAAATCACTGTTCTTTAAAACAGTGACAGTGATCACAATATAACAAACAAAAGAATATTTTCAATAATATTTGTTCAGAGTGTGGGCGTGAAAAGGAAACAACGTAATGAAAAACCACCTCTCTTCAACGTTTCCACGACAATTGGATCTCCGTTTTGGAACGACCCGGCTACCAATCGGCCAAAGATTGTGAACTCAGCAACAGCTGTATCAATTGAACATTTTTCCCCAGGGTAGAAATCCAAATAACAGCGAAACTATTAAGACAGTAAAAACCTCTTTTCAAGACCTCCAGGTAATTGTACCTTTTAAAAGGGTTAAAAAAAGACGACAGAGGAGTTCTTATTGCATTTCATACTTTATACCGTATTTTTGAAAATGCTAATTTTCTGTAAAAATAAAAATAATCATCTAGAATTATATAGAGATTTTAGTTCTAGTCTAGACTAAAGAATAGACTATTAGATTAGCTAAGATTAGATTCTTGTCTAGACTAGAACAGATAATAACAAAACTCAATGGTATAGATCAGATTCTACGTTCCGGTCTGGATAAAAATGATCGGTCGGTTTTCTTGTTTAGATAAAATTCTATTGTCTAAACTAAACAGAAATTTCAGTTCAGACTACAAGATTCTAGTCTATACTACATTCTAGGTTGCAGTCTAGACTAAATAATACATATATATGACTAGACTATATCTATTGGCTATAGATTAGATTCCTGTCTAGTTATTTATACAGAAAGTTGTAAAAAATTTTCCAGAACAGACATTTCGCCATCTATAATGCAGTTCAATTTTTTTTTAGAAAACTTGAGTTCAATTTCCGTGGTCTCTATTTTTTTTTGCAACGTTCCTGTCTGGATCTTTTTGAACCTTTCATTAGGATTTCACTTTTCATACTAAATAGTACGAGCACTGAACTAACCGAACTGCTTTCCTGCCGGATGTGTAGGGAGATCTTTTGAAAGTGTTTTGAAATGTTTCCATTTTTTGGTTTTAGAAACATCATGTGGACTATACCTTTTAACTGAATCAGGTTTTCTATCAACAGACAAGTTCTCTCGATACAGTATATTTGACGACAGATGTTTGAATGTTTGGCCAACTTTTTGTAGGACCAAGTAAGATTTTGTTGAAAATATTTATTAAATTTTTTAGAAAACTTTTTTCTGAACAGATTAACAACAACAGATTATTTTATATAAAATATAATAACTGACATATTTTACAATGATACAAACAAAAATCAAATAATACTTGAGCTTAAAGTTCAACCATGTATGTTGAGAATGTTTTGATCTCATTTATTTAGTCTTTATTATTCTAGTCTATACTGTAGTTAATGCAAGACATGCCTTTATTGAACGATCATTTCCCATCTCACTTAATGATCATTATTTCTAGACTTTCTGACTTCACTACCAAATTAGCAAAGAAAATTACAGCCCTAAATTATCTAACAGTTATTAACATTTTGAACTTTCAAATGTTACTGTTCCATATCTCTTTCTTTCAATTATAATTTAATTAAAACAAAAAAAATATTTAAAATTCTTTTTCTTTAAATTTCATTATTTGATTAGATACTGAAAGCAAAACTGCTGCTGTGTAACTAATTTATTTAATTGTTTGATTTAAGTTTTGTTTTATTATTTCTCCTCATAATCAATTATCAATTAGAAAATAATTTTAATTAAAAATTGGCATAAAATTAAGAAAAAAAATTATTAAAAAGTTCAAACTACAAAAATTGTTGATGGGAAAATTTTTTAAAAATAAGAGTAAAAGGGAAGAAACAATTTTAATTAATTCCCAAAACATTTACATAGAAAAAATACAATTGAGAATTTGAAGGTACAGAATTTTTCAAATTAATTGTAACAATAATGATGATGATGATAATGATGACGTTAGATTTTCTCTGTTTTTTTTCAAATTTCCGTTAAAATCAAATGATTTACAGTTTTTCAACAAAATGAAAAATAAAAGAGAAAAATATGACACATTGTTGTGCATGTGTATGTGCTGGAAACAATAAAAAGGAAAATAAATATTTTTTCCATTTGGTTTTCATTATAATAAAAATTAAAAAATATTAAATGTATTTGAACAAAAGAAATTCGTTGCGCTTTATAATTAAAAAAAGAAAATTCCGCTAAAAAAAATTAAACTAAAGCAGTAAAAAATGCTTCGGTTAGGCTGAATATTTAATACCCTCCACGGCAAATGCCTGTGAAGTAAATACGTTATGTTTTTTACATACACTCTCACTAAGACACTCATTCAGCCATAAACAAAATGTAAATATATTTGAAAATAAACTTATCATAAAGAATTCTCGACAACATTTCATAAACACACTTATTATAGATTTATTTTAATTAGAATTAAAAATATTTTAAAAATAATTCTTTAAAAACGTTTCCTATAGCAAGCGTATTTGTAATAATACTTGCTATATACTTGTTACAATAATAGTTTTGTAAGTGTTTTTGTATAAAAGTCCCGTAATTTAAAATATTAATAAATAAAAATATAAAAACTGTGTTTAAAATTGTTGAATGATAAAAGACCCAAAAATAAGTAATTTTCAGTGAAGTGAGATGAAAAACACATTATCTTCAATTTCTGAAGATAATGTGGATTCTGAAAAAAAAACTTTTCGGATTCATTTGTAAGCTAAATAAAGCTTGCAAATGAATGTTCATTTATTTTGTATTCACTGGTAATCGAGCTCCAAATTGTGGCAAAAATTCCAAATTTCCCAAAAAAAAAACTGTTGGCAGAAGTTATTAATGGATGAGTTAGGGGAAAATGTAGGAATGGAACTGGGGAAAAAAGGAGCATAGCTTAAGTACATCAAAAGCCATAGGAAGTAAATAGTACATACATTATGTACATACATTATGAACTAAGAGGTTGTTTCAGATATTGGTCTATACTTAACCGATTTTGCTGAATTTAAATTGGAAACTTCTCAGGTGTATAACAAATACTCAGGCTAAATTTCATTGAGCTCTGTCAATTCTTGTGGATGTCAACATGCAAACAACATACAGACGAACATTGCTAAATCTACTCAGATATTAATTTGATGCAAGAATATGGGAACTGAGATATATTCTCCTTAGCGTTGTATACGGAATGACAAAGTTTAGATGCCCTCTTCAACACTTGTGGTGGTGGAGGGTAAAAATTATAATAATAATAAAAATAAGAGAATAGAAAAAATGTTCACATAATAATGTTTGTTTTAATCTTATAACTTAATTTAAAAAAAAGTCATTATTATTTTACCAAAAAATTACAATTTAATGAACTTAAAGTTACTGCTGTCTAAGTAAATACCAACTTCAGGTGTGGTCCTTCGCACCTAACTGTTATAAAATGTTTTATAACAGTTTCTAAATTCTTTATATACTTAACTAATGTTATTGTAGTAGATTATAAAAAAATATAGGTTTGTCTTTTTAGAGCCAAAATATTATATCACCCTCCATTTACCTTCACACCTGCTCTGGAAATATAATTACAACTTTTAAGTAAATTTATAATTAAAATAATGTATTTCCACATATTTTAGGATGTTCATTTTTTTTAAAATGGCGTCGACATTTTAATAGCGGAGACTAGACAAATAAAAATTATAACAAAACTACTGTAAAATGGTACTAAAAACTTTGGACACTCCCTTTGAAATGAAGGTAATAAATTAGAGAGGATTTATTTACTTGGCGAACAAAAAAATGATAATTGTGGGAAAATAATTATTTTATTAAATTAAATTTCTTTTTTTAATAGGTAAGAGCTTTGGTCGGTCATGCCCCACTATTTAATATCCTACACCACATTGTAGCTTATTTGTGGTAGCTGTCAAAAACTAATGACCGATCCTCGTATAAATATATTTTCTAATTTGTGCTTAAGAGTGCAGTATATTATGGAACTAGTATATACGTAGGATTTGTACGCTTTAAAAGGACATTTTCTGTAAGCGATAATACGCTAAATTATGGACCGATCCCCGCAAAATTTTGTACATCGATTTTTGCTTATAATTTGACCGAATTTTTATCACAATACCAATGTAAATGTGAGATTTAAAGATTTCAAAATGATATTTTTAAGGGGGGTTGTATGGCACCTATGAGAAATAATGGACCGATCCTCGTATAATATGGCATATTATTTTAGAAAATAATTAGACTTATTTGTATCAAACTTCTTTAAAATCGCTTTATATTCAGGATCCTTAAAACCCCATTCCGGTAGAAACATTTGTATGGGGCCAAGGTGAAATAATGGACTCATCATCATCACCAATTTCAATAGGCATCGTCCTTGAGGCAAAATAATGACACGTGACAAGTTTTCTTTTTAATATCTCTAAAATTGCGTTTTGGTAAAGCCAGCCAGCCGGACGGATGGATGGATGGACGAACATCGTTAAATCGACCATTATTCTGATTTTTTGTTGAAATAAACAAGTAGTATTTTTCTAGTTTAAAATAATGTTTTTATACCCTCCACCACCACAAATGGTGATAGTGTCTATATTAAGTTTGTCATTCCGTGTGTAACGCAAAGAAGGAATCATCTTAGATTCCATATTTTTGCATCATATAAATCTGAATCTATATAGATATGTTCGTTTGTTCCGAAAACGCCACATTAATAATCCAAATTTGGCCAAATTGTTTGTTATTTTCCTAAGCAGTTTGGTATTTAAAACTAGCGAAATCGGTTCAGTAACAAAGAAGTTATAGACAAACTTAAATTTAAGAAAAAGAACTTCATGTTCTAACGTTTTCATGGCTGCCAAATAATACACTGAACCAAAAAAGGTAGTAAATATAACAAAATAGGTTGTAGAATTAAAGAAAATTAGGTTAAATATCAGCCAATGAAAGTTTTATTCATCATAACAAAAATTTTCGTTAATTTTTCGTAAATTCTTCAATTTGACGAAAAATTGTCAATATGAATACGTTAATAAAAATGTGGATAATTTGATAAAAATATTATTCAATTTGAATAATACATTATTCAAATTAACAAAATAATATTCTTTAAATTATTGTAATTAATTAATACATAAAATATTAAGGACCAAAAGAAGAAGGAAGTTATATCTTAAGAACTGTAAGTTCCTTAAGAAACTGTTTAACTGGACAAAATGTATGAGGGATAGGATCAGGGGAGAAGTAGCCCTCATATAAAGCAAATATTGATTATCGAATATCTATAGATCCACAATATATTTTGACACAATTTTTTTTTCATTGCTTTCGAGATCTATGATTGAGGATAATTTATGTGCCGCAAAGCGCACCGGTTAAAAGCTAGTTTTGGATAATAATTAAATATTGTAGAAAACGTAATCAACAAAAATAGTGCAATATATGGAGGAAGGACTGTGGTGAACTGATCGTCTTATATTTCTGATGAAAAGTTATGTACATGTTTTTTGATCAGCTTCATGAATTTATGCAAAATATTCCATTAATTTCATTAATTTTAATTAGAATGATGTATAAAATATTATCCTCCTTAAAATTCTATTTTTAGTGTAAATTTTCTTTGTCATATTTCATTTAATATGACAAAGAAAATATACAAAAAATATTTGACGAAAAAATTTGTTAAATTAACAAATATTTTATTCAAATTAACTTCATTTTGTGTTGTGTTGAATTAAATAAAATTATGTGTTATTTGATTTAACTAATTTTTGGTTAATTTTTTTTAACGAAATTTTATTCAATTTAAACGTCTTTTACTTAACAACTTTTATGATTGAATTTTTTTAAGAAAATTTCAAGAAAATTCTTCAATTTGAAGAAAAATTTTCTTATTTAGAAAAAAAAATTTGTTTAACATAATTTTCTTGGTTAAAATTCTATGAATATTTTGTTTCAGTGTAGTGTTAAATGTTTATAAATTTACTCAAAATCCAGCCTGAAGTAGGCTTCCTACATGCCAACATATGGATGGTCAGACGGTCGTAAATGCATTTTGAATTTTGTACATCCAATAGAAAATAGTGAATTCAAATCTCCCAAATATTATGAAGAAAATTTTTATTACTTTTTAAATTCTATTGCAACACCCTGTATTAATAATGATTTATCTTAATAGATTTTTAAAAATAGAACAAAAATTAATATCTAAAACATAAAGATTTTTTTCAAAGAAGAAAGACTTAGCAACTGCAACTGCCACAGCAGCAATAGCAGGCAACAACATCTACAAATCTAAATTGCAAGTTTGTTTAACTGTAAAAATATTTTAACTGCCAACAACAAGTAACAAAAACAAAAACAAAAAAGATAAAATTAATAATAATTATCTGCTGTTGAAGTCATGATCATAAGATTTGTATCTTTTTTATTTTTTCAGATTTTTTTTATTTGCATTTATTTTTAAATGTATTTTGTTTTGTTTTTAATGATTTCTACGAATGTCGGTCTGTTTTACAATTTATATTTTGTTTTTAATGTTTGTCATAATCATGAATTATAAAACGAGGGAGCAACAGCATGCAGCAGCAGTAGCTTGCAACATTTAAACATTTAGGAGTAGAGAGCGGTTTTTTGTTGCAGTTGAATGCAACATGCAACAGCTGATTAACATAAAAATAAATTTTATTATAATTTTTTTCTTTTATTTTTGTAATTTATGATAGAAATATATTCTGTTTTTATTACAATTTTAATATCCTCCACCCAATAATCAAGTGGAGAATAGAAACTTCTTCATCACTAGAGTTCAGTTAGGGTCTATTAAGTTTGTCAATACGGATGACATGCTAAAGCTTTAGAGTAAGATCCGCGTCTGCCCTTTTGAACAAAATTATTTATTGTTGGTCTTTGTAGATCTATATTTAATTGCAGTAAAATCGGTTCAGTAGGAAAAAAGTTATAGAGTAAAATCTGAAGACATTTTGAAATAAGAAAAATATTCAAATATTTTTCCCTTCAACTGAAATTGTTGTAGGCACTATTTTTTTAATAGAACTCAAGGAAGTAGTTCCGCAAAGCCACAAAATAAAGTATATATCTCTATAACTTTATAGATATTCGACATTCCAAATATCATACTGAAAAATTCTTTTCAATCATTTGCTTATGTCCTTCCTTCTCTTGTTAGTCCAACCCATTCATCCGATAACTGAGAAATTTGGCCAAATTATTTGTCATTGCTTTCTTGAGATCCATATTTAAAATAAGCTATATCGGTTCTGTAGAAGAAGAGTTATAGATCAAGATCTGAAGCCATTTCGGAAGTTTGAAATCAAAATTTAACTAAACATGCTTTCAGCCATAATTATGAAAACCTCCTGAATTTTTGATAGATACCTGGGCCTTAGTTTCTCTATGTCAGTAAACCAGTATTTATTGTATTATTCCAGATGTGAATCGGAGAAAAACACCGTTTATTTGATATCCTTCAAAATATTGAATTCTGATTTTATTTAGTTTCATTCTGTTTGTCTTTTCGTCAAATTTCTGTCCAACCTATTAATATCATGTTAGTGAAATTCGACCAGTTTCTTTATTGTTGGTCTCGTGTATTGAAAATGAGTAACAAAGGTTCAGTATGAGAAAAGTTATAGACCAATATTCTGATGACATCTTGAAATTTTTGAAACAAAATCAAATTTAAATGATTTGTACTTTAAGTCCAGAATATCCAGAATATATATGCAATATCTTTTGATAAGGATCAGAGGCGTAGTGCCTGCATGCAACAAATTAATTATTTATTTTGGCATTCCGAGTGTGATATAAGGAACAAGTTATGGCTCTTGCAACACATCAATTTTTTATTCTGTCCATCTCTCCATTCGCTTCATATCTCTCCAAACTATGACAAACGATGACAGTCTAATTTGCTCAGATTGTTTGTTATGAGTTTCCTTAGATCTGTATTAAGAATGATTAAATTTGCTTAAACAGAAAACAAGTTATGGATCCATATCTAAAGACGTCTTAAAATTTTGAAAAATTATTTGATTAAAGTGTTTTATCAAAATTTATACTTTCTGCCGGATATGATAAGAGCCCACAACTACTTTTGAAAAGGGCAAGAGGAGCACTATATCTCCTGTAAAAAAATATTTATTTTGACTTATAACTTTAGACGCAGTGACTCCCATAAATTTCTGCTTGCAAAATGTACAACTTGAGGAAAACATTTTTTGTAGCAGCAGATAACCACTGGAACTGTCTTATTGTGATAACCTCTGGAACAGTCGTAGTTGGAATATGTTGATTCTCTTGGCATTGCTTTCCCTACTTTCTGGTTTAAAGAGCATTTGAAATTCGTTATTGCTGATTAAATCTTTTTGACTTCTTTAGAGTTTTTTTAAAAACCCTTCATTGCTGTGTGTATGTCTGTGTGTGTGTGTGCGAGTGTGAATATTTTTCTTCTTCATTATTTTTTTTGGACTATTAATAATTTCCCAATTTAACGATGAAAACACATTTTTCACAATTGAAACGATGAAGAAGAAGTAAAGAAAAACGACGTCACTTTTTTCTCATTGAATTCATTTCACTTCTCACTTTTTTTGTTCGCTGTTGTGAAATAGTGAATGGTATCAATATTTCACATCTTTTTTTTATATTTTTTACAGGCTTTTTTCCATCTTTCACTTCCCTTTTTTTTTGTATATTTCTTTTCTTTTTATATAAAAATTATATATTTTTTTTTTTGGAAAAAAGAAGAAACAAATCGTTAATATAAAATTTGATAAATTTGTACTAAAAATTAAATGAAGCATGCAAGTGCACATAAAACAAATACATTTATACTCTTTTACACACACACACACTGGTACACATATTTATATATTTAACATTGTGGAAAACACGTTAGATTTAATTTAAGACCCTCTGGAATTGTATCATGATTTAGCCAGACAATAATATAAACAAGCAAAGTTAGACAGATGGACAGACGGATGAACGAAAAGACGGAAACAAGAAATTGTGAAATGAAATACATAAAGCCAACTTAACCAATTCCATTGTAGAACGATTGTCCAAAAAATAAATAGAAAATTTATATATTTTTATTTTGCAACAGAAAAGAAAAAGTTTTTCTGGAAATTTTGTTACTTTTGGAGTCTTTTAAAATAAAATGATTTATTTTCTTTTTTGAGGGGAAAAACAGAAGTTTAAAGGAATGAAAATATTAAGATTAAATTCTAGAAAATATAAAAATTACAAACAAAAAGGGAGTTCGAAAATTTGAACACAAATTTCGCTTTAGAAGCGATAGTTTTTTAATCGTCATAAATTTATGATTCTATTAATTTCATCAAAATGAATGATGAAATGGAAGTGTGAAATAGATATACGGAATTCACAAAATTCAAATGGGTTCTTCTTCAAAAATGGGCAAAAGCATTAGATCAAGAATCTAAACTTTATATCTGAACACATTTGAAATTTTATAAAATTACGCATCAAAACAAGAATCTAAACTTTATCTGTGATCGGTGATTAGGTGATACTAGTTCCTTCAATAAGTCTCCAATTAGGATCAAAGCTTAATCTGTGATCACTTATTTAAAGTTTTCTGCAGTTTTTCCAAAACATGTTATTTTTGGTATCAATGCTGCAACATTTTGAAAATTCAATATGGTTACAGCTGACATCTCTTCAAGGTGATTTGAAGGTTTGCAGGGGGCTCCTACTACCCCCTTGATCAGCCTTCCATTGCTGACCAATTCCAGTATATCGATTCTTTTAGAAATTCGCCCAAAATTGATTATTATATCAAATAAAAGAAACTTTGTGGGTTAAGATAAGGAGTGAGGTCGAAAAATGTTTAATACTCGTTTATCATTAACAATTTTAAACTCAAGTGTTATTTGATTTTTTTGATCAAGTTATCTTTGTAAATCATATCAGTTGATCTGAAAAAGGGACCTGAAAAACGTGCGCTCTAATATTATTAAATATTTTCAACAAAAACAAACTTGGTCCCGGAAAAAGTTGGCTAAGCAATCAAAGATCTACCGTCAAACTATTTTCAATGTTATTAAACAGTGGCAGCTCTGTTGATGGAAAATCTGGTTCAGGTAGAAGAAACACGATGTTTCTAAAGCCAAGAGAAATATAAAGCATTTTTAAATGAGCTTCCAACACAGCTCGGTTAGCTCAGTGTTTGGACTCTTTGGTATGTTAAAGTTAAAGCTAATGCAAGTTAAAAAATATGCAGGGCTCACAAAGTCCAGGACAGAACGCTGCTTAACAATTAGAGGTCAAAAACAGAGCACGAAAATTAAAGCCACGATTTGGTAAAAAATATTCTTGCTATATAATGAATGACGAAAATTATATTCCGGCAGATTTTTCACAATTTTCTGGTTAAAAAAGGAGGGAATGTTGAAGAAAAGTTTAGGACCCAAAAGCAGGCAATATGCAGCTGTGGCAGCGGAAGCCAATCATTTACATAAAGGAATGTTAAAAAAAGACTGCTTCCTTTAATAAGTTTTCTTAATGGCCTTGAGTGATACAGAAACAATAATGTGGTACTTGTGCAAAGAGAGACACATATTCCAAACTGCCTGGAACTATGACCTGGGGAGAGATATTGGGCTCTTTTTTTATAGAGAACAGAAAAGTTGTCCAAAAGTGTAAAAGATTTTAATAGTTTACTTTTGAAGCGTCATATTCAATTTGTCCCTTTTAAAATGCCATAGAGGTTCTCTATGGGATGCAAATCTGGTGACTGGGATATATAAAACTAATCTTAGGATACAGATAACAAATCTTAGACCTACATTGAGATATCCTTCGAGTTGTTGTCATGCTGAAACATCCATTGAAGTGGTATTTCTCATTCAAAATAGCATACAATATGGGGGGACCAAAATGTCCCTGAAAAAGGGTCCATTTTTTTTTCAACTTCTATGAAAGACCAAGTACACTATCTGAATAAGAGGTTAAATTTTGGTTTAAAAGTTAAAGAACTTTTGAAAACCTCTGTATAACAGTTAAAGAAAATTAGTCAAATTTGCTAGAGATTTCCTTTAGAAGGAACTCCTTTAGAGATCTGTTTACATTTAATGACTCATTTTTGATGATTGTTTCAATGAACATTCTAATATATATTTTTTAATGCTTTGTTGTTTTTGTTGTCCTTTTTTTTTCTTCTAATATTTCCTTCAAATTATAACAAATGGCTGCTTGAATGATTATGAACATTAGAAAATTTGTTTAAAGACAAATGAGATAAAATAGAAATAGCAGAAAAGGAAAATGAGAGAAGAAAAAACAAGACAGGCAAAAAAAGAAATTAAATTATTTTAATAGATTCTTTTTATTATTTTTTTGCTTAAACAGATGTTTATTAATTTAAATTGTTTGAACTATAATTAAAACATACATAAACTGACGCATATTCCTATAAACGCATTTATTTTTATTCTCAATTTTTGTTTTATCTTTGTTGTTCTCATCTAAATGTAACGATCAAATTTTTTTTAATGAGCGACAACTTAACGGTACAGATAAAAATAAACAAGATTTCATGGTGGAAAACCACTGACACGGCGACAGCTGATTCTTTATTATATATATAAATAATGATGGTGATGATGAAGATGATGGCGAAGAAAATTTTTGGGAAGGAAAATAAATAAACATTTCTAATAATGATTTAAATATATTGTGAGAGTTGGAAGAGTTATCCCCTCCCACACACACACACACATACACACAAAATAAATAATATCAGCAGATATCAGGGAAAAGAAATAAAAAAAATTCCAAAAACAAAAAACAGGGAAATAAGAAGATAAATTGAGAAATTGTATCTTAAATTTTATATCTGAAAAAAAAACGTTTAAACTGCAAGAAATATTAAAAACAATAATTCAATGACTCATTTTCTTGATGATTGTTTCAATGAACATTCTAATATATATTTTTTAATGTTGTTGTTTTTGTTGTCCTATTTTTTTTTCTTCTAATATTTCCTTAAAATTATAACAAATGGTTTTGTTGAATGATTATGAACATTAGAAAATTTGTTTAAAGACAAATGAGATAAAATAGAAATAGAAAAAGGAAAATGAGAGAAGAAAAAACAAGACAAAAAAAGAAATTAAATTATTTTAATAGATTCTTTTTATTATTTTTTTGCTTAAACAGATGTTTATTAATTTAAATTGTTTGAATTTATAATTAAAACATACATAAACTGACGCATATTCCTATAAACGCATTTATTTTTATTCTCAATTTTTGTTTTATCTTTGTTGTTCTCATCTAAATGTAACGATCAAATTTTTTTTAATGAGCGACAACTTAACGGTACTTTTGAAAATAAACAAGATTTCATGGTGGAAAACCACTGACACGGCGACAGCTGATTATTCTGTGCTCTTTCTCTTTTTATTATATATATAATAATATATCATTGGTGGTTGGGGTATTATGCGTCTATAACTATAAATATCACTTTCTCAGTCGATTTAACGATGTCTTAATGAAATATGGCATGCGTTATTATATTGGCCCAAAGACAATTCCTATTTAAACTGGTTTAATCAAAATCTTCCTCCAAGAATAGGACACAAAAGTTCTAAATAGAGAAATTTGGCACAAACTAGTTTTATAACATTCTAAGATTATGTGCCAAATATTATGAGGATCGGTCCATTATTTCTCATAGGTTTCACAATTGTATTTGCTCCGCTCAAATTCTTGTTTACTATAGTGGCAGGATGTCAAGGCAGAACAAAAAAAAAAGGGACTTGAAGTGAAGTCTTGATGTAAATTTCGGTAGCTATAGAGCCCATTGTGACAAATGTTTGGCTTCTTTAACCACATCTGCATAGTGCTTGCCTTATCAAGAACTTTTTTGAAATTTTGATTTACTTTTGGTTCCTAAACATTTATTCAATATTACTTTGAGCATCATCAATATAACATTTTTGACCAGGAATTTGCGAAAAAATCTTCCAGTACAAAACTTTTGATCATTCATTATGTATCAATAATAAATTTTTTAGAAAACAGTTTTGGCCACTAAATTTTAAGCGGCGTTCCTGTCAGGAACTCGCATGTTTTAAAACTGCATTGCAAATAGTCCAATCACTGAGCTAAGCAGGCTGCTTTCCTGCTGGATGCCTTAGTGGCTCTTTTGAAAATACTTTATAATTTATTGGTTTTAGAAACATAATGCGGATCATTCCTTCTACCTAAATCAGGTTTTCTATTAAGTTTTCCCTGTATTGTTCAATAACATTGGAAAATCATCTAAAATTTTCAGAAAATACAATGAAAGGGGACAGAAGAGTGGAAAATAATAGTAACGGAGAAAATATTTTAGACGGTCCTGATTTATACTCATGTTATGGGCACGATTTGAGATCAAACGTTGTTCCAAAGTCTAAATGTTATTTCAGCAGTGGTAGTGTTATAGCTTGGGCTGCATGTCTGCAGTTTTCACATCTAAAATTTGTTGTGTTCCAACAAAAATGAAGAGCTAGAAGATGCTCTTCACTCTTTTGGTAATGAAAAAATGCAGGAAGATTGCTGGAGTACATATTCTGAAGCAGTCTAAATATTGATTTAATGAACACAGTATACCTATGTTGGCCAGTTTAAAAGGAGTTTTAGTCCGGACTTAAAACCAATGGGGAATTTCTGGGAATACATTCATATAATCAATAATGAAAGCATAATAACTTTAATGGAGTTTAAATTGCTAAAAATTTGGTAGGAAATTGATTCGGATCTTCTTAGAAAATGCCAAACCATATCCTTGAGGTTATCCACATTCTTAATAATGCTAATAATGTTTATAGGAAAATGGTTTTAAAAGTTTTTTGTTAACAATTTCTGAAAAGAATAAATGATTTAATAAAAATATTATTTGATCGCTTTTTTTTTGTTTAATTTTTTCCAATTCTGAAAAAGGTATTGGCGTTTATAGGAATATGCACCAGTGTATGCATTTGAATTCAATACAATCTAATGTAATAATTTAAAATTGAAATTACTTTATTAGTTTGGGGACAGAGAATGCGGCAGAAAATTGAATTTAAAGAAAACTGAGTCTTGAAATAATTTAAATAGATTTTTTACTTTTTTATTGTTGCAATTAAATATTGCAAATATATGTTTGTTGTTGTTATTATTTATGTGGCTTTAAATTACTTTGATGTAATGAATCATGACAGTCTGTTTTTAAAGATTTTAATTTTTCTTTTTTTTTTTTTGAAAAATGAAAAAAAATCTAATTTCAAACGGAAACTACAACAGATTATGATTGTTTGCAGAAATCGTGGGAAAACAAACAAAAATTTTGTTTGAATTTTCAAATGAAAATAAATACTGGTTTTCAGGAAAAAGAAATTTCATTATTTGTTTTTTGTTGTTGTTATATATTTTTTGGTTTATTTGAAAGAAAAAAGAAATTTGATTTGAAATTTAAAATTCATATTTATTTTTTAATTAAGAAAATAGATTTTTTAACGAAGACACACCCTACTTTTGAATGTTACGAGTGAAAAGGGTTGGAATAATTAAGACAGCTATTGTTTTATCCAAGATATTGTAAAGTGGTTCTCAAGTCAGATTTTCTTTTTTTTAAGGCTTCAAAAAATATATGAAAGCTGAATCTTCAATACACAGATGGACAAAAGTCACCGTCATGTACAATGTTTAAATGCTTCTCATGCTCAGAAATTTCTCTGAAAGCATATATGTGAAAGTAATGTATAGCTCTTGAAACCGTGTTTGAAAGTGGTTCCAAAAATGTTCTATGAGAATGTTTTTTGCTGCATGCTTAGGTTCATTGTCCCGCCAGAATGCCAAGGTGTTGAGCACTTTTATGTAAGTTACACTTAAGGATTCAAATCTATTCAAAAAATCAATAATAATATCCCAAGCCCAGTCGCCATAATACAATTCCATACGATGGCAGCAACACCAACACAATTAACAGTCGACTGAATGTGTTTTCCTGTAAAGCCTTCCCTTTCCTCCTCTATAAAGAAAAATACGACCGTTTGATGGACACTTTGCTTTCATCACAGAATATTACTTTATTCCATAATTCCATTCATTATTTATGCTCTTTTGCGATGAGAAAGCGTTTCATTTGGCTCAACTTGTTTCGTGCAAACTCTGTCATTAAACTTGGCAGACTTTAGCACTCAACGTAGGGTATAGAGGTGAAAATCTGTACCATAGTGTTCCTTTCATATTGTAGCGATCTTGGACAATGAAGTTTAAGGCTCTTTTGTAATTATATCTTTTTAATATTTCCCGCTTTTTCCCTAATAGACACGTTGACCTATCGTGTGATGATTGTGATGTTTGGGTTGTTTTTAAAACGTTTAAAGCTTGACTGAAAGTTAAATCAAAAAATTTAAAAACTTGAAATAGTCAAATTTGGAAGGCCATCTACCAGCCCCCTGACCAGCTGGTTGTCTGTAATGCTCCAAATAAACTTGTAAAAATGACAGCTTTAAACATGTTAAATTTTATTAAATTATCTCTAAAGGTTAAATAGTTATAGAATTTTATTTATAAAAAAACTGTTTTGAAACTACAGTGCATCACAAAAAAAATTTAAAATTGTTGACATGGATTTTGAAAATTTTCTAAAGAGATTTTAACAGCAAAATATTATCTACATCTGGCAATGTACATTATGATTTTAATTTCATTCATAAATTAAAAACTAAAATTCTTAAGTTATGTCTATTTGGCAGCAAATGTGTGATATTCTTTTATCATCGAATATTTTAAATTTCTCATTAACACAAAAATTTATTAATTATTTGCACTATATTTTCACGTTTCTGTTTTATTTTATTCTTTTAAGATAATTAAAATGATCTTTTTTATACTTTTCAATAATTTTTCGTTGTAAATATAGAAATTACACTGGCATTAGTCACATACATTTTGTGCATTGTAGTGTATAAAATATAAAAAAAATTATTAAAAATAGCAGAAAATAGTTGTTTTTTCATTTGTAACATTAATATTACAAAAAAATACAGGGTGATGCAAAATATATAAAAATCTAAAAAAATCTTTCAATCTATTTCTTCTTATAAATAAAAAAGTCAATTTTTGGTTTTCTTTTAAATAAATTATTTTTAGTCCTTTTTTTTAGAATTCCCCTCATTAATTCATCATAATTTCCGTTGACATTTGTAAAGCAAAAATAGAGAGAAAAATCATTGAAACATCAAATAATCGATTGTGGTGGATTTTAATAATGTCTGCTTGTTGTTGTAGGTTATTTTTATATTATTCGATTTACTTCTTTTGTGGTTTTTTGAAGTCACCAAACTATATTGAGTTTTTCTCTTATTTAATTCAATAAATGGAAATGAAATGATAAACAAAAAAACTAAAATTAAAACTAAAAGAAAAAAATGATGATAAAAATCGCAAAAAAGAAACCACCAATGCCATTCACCTAATAAGTGCAAATGTGAAAAAATAATAATTATTAAATTAAATTGGAACTAGAAAAAATTAATAAAAATAATAATTTCAACAAGAAATCAAATACAAAAGGAAAAACAAGAGTGTAGGGAACGGTAAAGAACGATCGACTTATTATCTTTACAATTGGATCTCTGTTCCGAAACTGTTCCCAAGTACAGCTGAACCCTACACAATGATACACAATTTATCAAAATCGATTTTTTGATTGAAAATAATTCTAAAAATTTTGAACCATTGGAGATAATCTTATTGAAATTTCTCCGAGTTAGGGCTGAGATACTTTAGAGTTGATATTTAGGAAAACAAGCGCCAATGTTTTCATAGACGTAAACGGAGACTCTGCAAATTAAATTCAAATCTAAGTTTATTTGTTAATTAAATTAGAAAGGGCCTTGTTCAGGTTGGATTTTTAGCCGGAGTATAAACTTCTGACACAAGTATTTGGTATCTTTGAAAAGGATAGAACTTGAAGATTTATAAATTTCAAAGAAAACTTCAATCGAATGTCATTTGATGTCAAAAATGTATGATGAACTCAATAATTTCGAAATACCCAAAAAAATCAATTCGCATAAATTATGTTTAAACATTTGAAATGTTCATCCTGTCTTTATAAGGGCCATCTGGCAAAAACATTTTTTTTAAGTGTTTACCCTGCATATGTGACTGTATAATAAGGATAATTTAAGGATGAGTCCAATTTTTTGATTAGACTTAATAAAAGAATTTTATTATTATTTTTTATTGATCAACTTGTGGGTAATTGTTTGCCCCAACCTCACCTGAATTTAGTTTTTCTTTATAAGATTTCTGTAGAAAACGATAAACAAATAATCAAAGCTCAGAACAAAAAAATGGATTTATAAGTGATGAAATATTTACAGCTTTTCCGAAAACAAAATCCAAAAAAGTTGATATTTTTTTCCAAAGTTCCAAATTCACATAAATACATTTTGTCAATGGATTCATATATTTTTATATAAATTAAAAATATATGATATATATTTAAAAGTAAGGTCCCATAGTACGCCCGCTAACTTTAAAAGCCTAAGAAAAAATTGCTAAAAATGGGTTAAATTTTTTTTTCGACTTGAATATCTCTGAAAATATAAGAGATCATATAGATAAGTATAAGTATTTCTTATAGCGATTTATAAGGACTGTTCTCTATACAAAATTTCTTTTGAATCAATTCATAAATGAAAATCTGCCGATTTTTTTTTCAAAATCAACAAACCCGAGGTAACCTAGTTTAGAGGACCTCAATCGATGCCCTCTGACCAAACATGCACCAGTGCTCCTACAAATGAGTTAAATAACACCTTAGCTCTAACCATGAGAAATTTCTTTAAAATATCTCTAAAGATTCAAAAAATACAGAATTATTTCCAAAATATCGATTTGAACACACTAAACAATGAGATACTTGGGCAGAAATATAGCCAGACGGAAGGACAGACATTATTAAATCATCTCAGAAAGTGATTCTGAGTCGAACTTTATACTTTAAGATGGGGGTAGCAATGTCGTTTCTGTCCGCTAAAAACTTCGGCATGATACCCAAATTGTCTCTAGTGATGGTGTGAAATATAAAAAGAGCGTTATAACTTTGTTTGTTATGGTTCATTAAAAATTTCATTTTAATTATTAATTTAATTAACGATTTAATTAACTAAAAATCTAAATAAAAAAGATTAAACATTTTAACATTTCAAAATTTATATTATAAATTCTTAATCTCTCTCATCAGTTGGCATTAACTTTTGGGAGTTTCCTTTTTATTTAAAAATTTTTTAATTCTAAACTTCTTTTAATTTCAACTATTACGTTAACGATTAAAACAAGTATTACATTTATGAATATTATGAATACATACAAAAAAATATATTCATAATTTTTTTTTGTTAATACCAAATATGTTTTATTATTTTTAAGACTACCATAGTTGGACACTAAAACCCTCCAAGTTGTCGTCATCCGCATCGTCAACTTTTTATAAGTATATTTTTTTATTGTTTCTTTTACAAATGACAACAACATTTTTCAAGTGTTGTTAAAATGTTGTTGATTTGGTCTTCTACAATAAATTTTCATTAAAAAAAATATGTTGTCATTGTTGTTGTTGTTATTACTATGGCCAAATTTGTCACTATCGAGATTTAAGTTTGTTGTTTTTTTTGTGTATAATTCCTATATTTAAATTTTTTATATTTATATTCATATATAATTTTAGTTGTTTCTCTTGTTGTTGTTATTTTTAATAGAACCTTGAAGGAATTATTTAATTTTATTTAAATTATTAATTCAATTAAAATGACTACATTTATTTATTATTTATAGAAAAAAAGTCACACAGGAAATAATGAATTATTGGTTAATTGAATAAGAAAATAATTGGCAACACTTAATGAAAAAATATAAAAGTAAACAAAGACAACAAGAGAAAGAGAGAGTTTTTCATATGAATCTCTAATTTGTTTACATTTAAAGAAATGTTGCCAAGTCTTCATATTAAAAAGAAAATGTGACAAAAGATTTAAGAAAATTTTCTTTTCTATTAATTGAAAATTTACCATAAATTACCTTTTCTAATGTAAATTACCTATTCCTATTTAGAGAAAATTTACGATAAATTTTCTATTTCGAGAAAATTTCCGATAAATTTTCTGTTTAGAGAAAATTTACGATAATTTTTTTATTTAGAGAAAATTTACGATAAATTTTCTGTTTAGAAAAAATTTACGATAAATTTTCTGTTTAGAAAAATTTACGATAAATTTTCTGTTTAGAGAAAATTTACGATAAATTTTCTGTTTAGAGAAAATTTACGATAAATTTTCTGTTTAGAGAAAATTTACGATAAATTTTCTGTTTAGAGAAAATTTATGATAAATTTTCTGTTTAGAGAAAATTTATGATAAATTTTCTGTTTAGAGAAAATTTACGATAAATTTTCTGTTTAGAGAAAATTTACGATAAATTTTCTGTTTAGAGAAAATTTACGATAAATTTTTTATTTAGAGAAAATTTACGATAAATTTTTTATTTAGAGAAAATTTACGATAAATTTTTTATTTAGAGAAAATTTACGATAAATTTTTTATTTAGAGAAAATTTACGATAAATTTTTTATTTAGAGAAAAATTACGATAAATTTTCTGTTTAGAGAAAAATTACGATAAATTTTCTGTTTAGAGAAAATTTACGATAAATTTTCTGTTTAGAGAAAATTTACGATAAATTTTCTGTTTAGAGAAAATTTACGATAATTTTTTTATTTAGAGAAAATTTACAATAATTTTTTTATTTAGAGAAAATTTATAGGAAATTTTCTATTTAGATAACTTACGATAAATTCTCTGCGTAGAGAAAATTTACTATTTAAAAAATAAATTTTCTATTTAAAGAAAAGATTCAATAAATTTGTTATTAGAGAACATTTTTGATTAATTTTCTGTCGGGAGGAAATATTCGATAAATTTTTTATCGAGAAGAAATTTTTGAAAAATTTTCTATTTAGAGAAAATTTTTGATTTTCGATAAATTTCTAATTTAGAGAAAATTTTCGATAAATCTCTTATTTAGAGAAAATTTTCGATTTTCGATAAATCTCTTATTTAGAGAAAATTTTCGATTTTCGATAAATCTCTTATTTAGAGAAAATTTTCGATTTTCGATAAATCTCTTATTTAGAGAAAATTTTCGATTTTCGATAAATCTCTTATTTAGAGAAAATTTTCGATTTTCGATAAATCTCTTATTTAGAGAAAATTTTCGATTTTCGATTTTCGATAAATCTCTTATTTAGAGAAAATTTTCGATTTTCGATAAATCTCTTATTTAGAGAAAATTTTCGATTTTCGATAAATCTCTTATTTAGAGAAAATTTTCGATTTTCGATAAATCTCTTATTTAGAGAAAATTTTCGATTTTCGATAAATCTCTTATTTAGAGAAAATTTTCGATTTTCGATAAATCTCTTATTTAGAGAAAATTTTCGATTTTCGATAAATCTCTTATTTAGAGAAAATTTTCGATTTTCGATAAATCTCTTATTTAGAGAAAATTTTCGATTTTCGATAAATCTCTTATTTAGAGAAAATTTTCGATTTTCGATAAATCTCTTATTTAGAGAAAATTTTCGATTTTCGATAAATCTCTTATTTAGAGAAAATTTTCGATTTTCGATAAATCTCTTATTTAGAGAAAATTTTCGATTTTCGATAAATATCTTATTTAGAGAAAATTTTCGATTTTCGATAAATCTCTTATTTAGAGAAAATTTTCGATTTTCGATAAATCTCTTATTTAGAGAAAATTTTCGATTTTCGATAAATCTCTTATTTAGAGAAAATTTTCGATTTTCGATAAATCTCTTATTTAGAGAAAATTTTCGATTTTCGATAAATCTCTTATTTAGAGAAAATTTTCGATTTTCGATAAATCTCTTATTTAGAGAAAATTTTCGAAATCTTTAGAAATTTCGATAAATCTCTTATTTAGAGAAAATTTTCGATAAATCTCTTATTTAGAGAAAATTTTCGATAAATCTCGTTTTTAGAGAAAATTTTCGATAAATCTCGTATTTAGAGAAAATTTTCGATAAATCTCTTATTTAGAGAAAATTTTCGATAAATCTCTTATTTAGAGAAAATTTTCGATAAATCTCTTATTTAGAGAAAATTTTCGATAAATCTCTTATTTAGAGAAATTTCGATAATCTTTTAGAGAATTTCGATAAATCTCTTATTTAGAGAAAATTTTCGATAAATCTCTTATTTAGAGAAAATTTTCGATAAATCTCTTATTTAGAGAAAATTTTCGATAAATCTCTTATTTAGAGAAAATTTTCGATTTTCGATAAATCTCTTATTTAGAGAAAATTTTCGATTTTCGATAAATCTCTTATTTAGAGAAAATTTTCGATTTTCGATAAATCTCTTATTTAGAGAAAATTTTCGATTTTCGATAAATCTCTTATTTAGAGAAAATTTTCGATAAATCTCTTATTCAGAGAAAATTTTCGATAAATCTCGTATTTAGAGAAAATTGTTGATAAATCTCGTATTTAGAGAAAATTTTCGATAAATCTCTTATTTAGAGAAAATTTTCGATAAATCTCGTATTTAGAGAAAATTTTCGACAAACCTCTTTCTTAGAGAAAATTTTCGATAAATCTCATAATTGAAGGAAATTTTTGATAAATATAAAAAAACTTTTTCTATCTTGTCCAATTTCAGCCAGACCTTAATGTGGAACGACATATGGCGTCCTTAAAAATTTTCTTCTTAAAATGAAAAAATAAATAAAAAAATAAACTAATAAAATTTAAACAAATTAGTCATTTAAAAATATATTTAAAAAAATAAAACTCTAAAAAGGTAGTTTTAAATGATAAAATGCATAATAAAAAAACTAGACTTTGAGTTATTAAAATGAAGTCATTTGAAACTCTGGCAGCAGCATATTAACGTCAACTTTACGAGTGTGTGTTAAGTTTTCGCCATTTAAAGCAATTTTTTTCTATTTTCTACTTCATTTTACAAACAACGAATGAACAAATAAATGAACAAACGACCAACCGACAGTCGGTCCAACTACTACTACCGGGGCGTCAACGTCTTAACTTTTTTAGAGTTTTAAATATATATTTTTTTCATTTTTTCTTGTTTTTTGTTTTTATTTATTTTGCTTGTGAGTTGTTGTGCACTTTTTTTAAGTATTTTTGGTCTTAAATAAATAACAACAACAATAAAAAAATTGCCGGCATTTAAATGTTATTTACTGCGTGTTGTTGCGTTCATATTTTCTGTTGCTGTTAGTGGAAGAGCATATAAGAGGGCAGCAGCAGCAGCAGCAAAGCAACAGCAGTTGATGTCATCGTTTTGGTTTATTTTATTTCTAGAAAAATATTATTTTGTTGCTGCTTTTTTATATCATTTTTGCTTAATACCAAATGTACATACAACATCACACACAAACACATCACACACAAAACGCAGACTATGTGTGTGAGTGTCTTGTGTACTTGTTGTTTTCATTTACTTATTACCAAAAAAAAAAAAAAACAAAAAACAAATATTATAAACGAAAAGTATTTTTGGAATCATATACAAACATAAAATATATAAATGTCTGTCCGATCATTCCACCGTCTGTCCATCTTTCGGTAAATCATTCGTTGTTGGCTGACTATGAATCAACTTGATAAAATAAGTGTGATGAAGTTGTTTGGAATTATTGTTAATATCTTTTATTTATAAGTTATTATTATTGTTGTTGCTGTTGTTGGATTTCTATTTATTTATTCATTTGTTGTATATAAAAAAACACATATTTTTGCAATTTATATGAAAAATATTTAATATTGGCCATATTGATGAAAAATTAATTGCGTTCTTTGACATTTTTGCCAATTTTTCACTCTCTCATTGTTTTTGTATTTAATTAAGAGATGGCAACAACAAACAAACATATCATTCTAGGTTGAATGGTAGACTCAAGAAGAAGAATTGGCAATACCATGCTGTTTTTTGAACTTTGACATGTCTCAGTATTTGTCATTTTAATTAAAACATTGTTTGTCATTTTGTTAAGCAAAAATTTTTCATTAAATTTATTGTTTTATTTTCCAGATCAGGGAAAATTGATTTTCTTTTGTTTTGAACAGAAGAGTATTTTTCTTTTTAAGAGATTCCAAAATTGTTTTCAATTGTGTTGACAATTTGACAAATTTTCTTTGTCAAATAAATCATTAAAATAATAAAAACTTATGTCAATATATACAAAATGGTGTTCACTATTTCTGGCACTTTGATTGACAGATAAAATAGCTTTATAATGAGCAATAAAAGTGTTTAAATTCTTTCATTTTTTTTTTTTTTTTTTTTTTTTTTTTTGAATTTTCCTATTAAGAAAATTTTTGATAAATTTTTTTTTAACAAAACTTCGAAAAATATATTTAATTAATAATTTCGATTAATTTCTTATTTAAAAAAAATTCCCGATAAAAATTTTTCGAGAATATCTTCGATTCACTTAGTACTTAGAGAAAATTTACGATAAAATTTCTATTTAGAGAGAATTCACCATAAATTTTATATTAAGAATAATTAAACGATAATTTTTTTACTTAAAAATAAATTACGATAAATTATCTATTGAGAGAAAATTTACAAAAAAAATCTATTTAGATAAAATTTTCGAAAAAATTTTCTATTTTGATAAAATTTACGATAAATTATAAAAAAAATTAAATTTACGATAAATTTTCTATTTCTAAAAATTAACAATAAATTTTATATTTAGTGAAAATTTACGAAACATTTTTTTATAAATAGAATATTTACGATAAATTTTTTATTTAGAGAAAATTTACGATAAATTTTCTATTTAGAGAAAATTTACGATAAATTTTCTATATAGAGAAAATTTACGATAAATTTTCTATATAGAGAAAATTTACGATAAATTTTCTATATAGAGAAAATTTACGATAAATTTTCTATATAGAGAAAATTTACGATAAATTTTCTATATAGAGAAAATTTACGATAAATTTTCTATATAGAGAAATTACGATAATTTAATAGAGAAAATTTACGATAAATTTTCTATATAGAGAAAATTTACGATAAATTTTCTATATAGAGAAAATTTACGATAAATTTTCTATATAGAGAAAATTTACGATAAATTTTCTATTTAGAGAAAATTTACGATAAATTTTCTATTTAGAGAAAATTTACGATAAATTTTCTATTTAGAGAAAATTTACGATAAATTTTCTATTTAGAGAAAATTTACGATAAATTTTCTATTTAGAGAAATTTACGATAAATTTTCTATTTAGAGAAAATTTACGATAAATTTTCTATTTAGAGAAAATTTACGATAAATTTCTATTTAGGGAAAATTTACGATAAATTTATATTTAGGAAAATTTACGATAAATTTTCTATTTAGAGAAAATTTACGATAAATTTTCTATTTAGAGAAAATTTACGATAAATTTTCTATTTAGAGAAAATTTACGATAAATTTTCTATTTAGAGAAAATTTACGATAAATTTTCTATTTAGAGAAAATTTACGATAAATTTTCTATTTAGAGAAAATTTACGATAAATTTTCTATTTAGAGAAAATTTACGATAAATTTTCTATTTAGAGAAAATTTACGATAAATTTTCTATTTAGAGAAAATTTACGATAAATTTTCTATTTAGGGAAAATTTACGATAAATTTATATTTAGGGAAAATTTACGATAAATTTTCTATTTAGAGAAAATTTACGATAAATTTTCTATTTAGAGAAAATTTACGATAAATTTTCTATTTAGAGAAAATTTACGATAAATTTTCTATTTAGAGAAAATTTACGATAAATTTTCTATTTAGAGAAAATTTACGATAAATTTTCTATTTAGAGAAAATTTACGATAAATTTTCTATTTAGAGAAAATTTACGATAAATTTTCTATTTAGAGAAAATTTACGATAAATTTTATATTTTTTTATAAACAGAATATTACGATTAATTTTCTATTAGAGAAAATTTACGATAAATTTTATATTAGCGAAAATTTACTATAAATTTTCTATTTAGAGAAAATTACGATAAATTTCTATTTAGAGAAAATTTACGATAAATTTTCTATTTAGAGAAAATTTACGATAAATTTCTATTTAGAGAAAATTTACGATAAATTTTCTATTTAGAGAAAATTTACGATAAATTTTCTATTTAGAGAAAATTTACGATAAATTTTCTATTAAGAGAAAATTTACGATAAATTTTCTATTTAGAGAAAATTTACGATAAATTTTCTATTAAGAGAAAATTTACGATAAATTTTCTATTAAGAGAAAATTTACGATAAATTTTCTATTAAGAGAAAATTTACGATAAATTTTCTATTAAGAGAAAATTTACGATAAATTTTCTATTAAGAGAAAATTTACGATAAATTTTCTATTAAGAGAAAATTTACGATAAATTTTCTATTAAGAGAAAATTTACGATAAATTTTCTATTAAGAGAAAATTTACGAGAAATTTTCTATTAAGAGAAAATTTACGAGAAATTTTCTATTAAGAGAAAATTTACGAGAAATTTTCTATTTAGAGAAAATTTACGAGAAATTTTCTTTTAAGAGAAAATTTACGATAAATTTTCTATTTAGAGAAAATTTACGATAAATTTTCAATTTAGAGAAAATTTACGATTAATTTTCTATTTAGAGAAAATTTACGATAAATTTTCTTTTTAAAGAAAATTTACGATAAATTTTCTTTTTAGTGAAAATTTTCGATAAATTTTCTATTTAGTGAAAATTTTCGATAAATTTTCTATTTAGTGAAAATTTACGATAAATCTCTTATCTAGAGAAAATTTCGATAAGTCTGTTGTAGAGAATAATTTCGATTAATTTCTTATTCATAGATTTTCGTTGTTTTTTTATTTACATAAAATTTTCGTTGAATTTCTTATTATTAGAAAATAAATTGGGAAAATTAAAAAACCTGTTCTAAAAATCCATTTACATATAAAATTAATCTCAGCAATTTGTTTACAAAACGTTATTATAAATCACCAACACTTAATGGTAATTCCAAATTTGTTTGTTACAAGTAATCAATAAATATTGATAAGATATTTTGCAAAAATATATAAAAATAGACAAAAAGTAATAAATTACGCAAAATAAAAAAACATCTAAATGGAAAAAGTCACTATTGATTTTTTTTTGCGCCAACAAAAAACACAACTCAAAACTAATAATTTAAACAATTAAATTTCAATTATTATAAACTATAATTTAGAAAAAAAAGAAGAAAACATGTTAATAAAACAAATTAAATTTTTACTAATTGAGGTTAAAGACCCTTAAAAATGCTTTTATTAACAAATGAATCATTAGCATGACAAAATATTTTTAAAATTCGTTTTGTTTAAATCATAACGGTATTAAAAACAATTATTTCTAGTTTTTTTTTAAGTTAAAATTTTTATTAAAAATTCAAATTGTTAAACAAAAAAATCCAATTTAAAAGTTTTATTTTTCAAAATTTTAAACATGTCGACATTCAAATGAGATGCGAATTTAGAGTGTCTGAAATAATAACAACAACAACAAGTAACACAATTATCTAAAATATTGCATGCCAAATGTTAAAAATATGCAAAAATTTTTTTATTTATACAAAAACAACAACATCGTAGTTAGTAAACTTACAACACAACAACAAACTTTTTATAATATTAACATCAACATGGAGCAACATCATCTATGAACGTCTTGAGAATAATCCAATGAAACGAATTTTTAAACCACTTTGCATTATGAAAGTCTTATATGGAGTTTGTTTGTGTTTTTTTTTTGCTTTCCAGCTGCTGGAGATACAAAAACCAAATTAAGAAATAATAAAATGAAGAAAAATCATAGGAAAAACTACAAGCAAACAAAATTGTTATAATAAAAAAAATATTATAATGGTAACAGAAATATTATTGAAAATGTAAACATAAAACATATTAAGAGAATGAAGAAGAGGCAAACAGACAGAGTTTCTCAAACTCTCTCTCTCTCTCTGAAATAAAATGCATTTAATGTTGACATTCAGTATCAAATGAAATGATAACAGAAGTTAGAAAAGAAAGACTTTTCCCAAAGTCTCCGTAAGTAAAAAGTTCCGCTTTATTTTTGCTATTCAGCAAGAAATGATAACCTGATATTGCTTGACACAGCAGTGTTTTCAATACGATTTGATTGCAAAAAAATGCTGTAACTTTTATAATTTTCCCGTTATCTAAATAGAATTTAACATGGTAATAGCTGAGATGTTTTCGAGTTAATTTGGAGTACTACAGGCTCTCAACTGTTTAGAAAGGTAGTTGATGCCATTCCAAATTTATCCATCTCATTTATTATATTTATTTGAAAATTCGGCAAAAATTTATGAAGAGACAAAAGACTTTAGTATAAAAACAGTCCTCAAAAAAATAGGCGTACATATGAAGGTTTTATCGTATAATTTGAGAGAAATTCAAGACTGCAAGTATTTTTAACCCATTTCTATTTTTTTAGTGTTTTTTAAACTTTGCAGGCTCAATATGGCCCTTAAATGTTTTCTAAAAATATGTGTTAGATTCTTTGTAAAATACAACCACAAGAATTTTATAAATATTTCCGTTAAAGAGCTCTACTAACCCAACGTTAGAAATTTAGAAAATGCACATTTTTGACTTTTACTTTCAAAAAGGTGGCAACGCTGAAGAGATCCGATGATTTTGGGGCAAAGATCTATCCACAAGCCCTTGTCAAAGAAAGAAATACTTTATTGTTTAGTAATTAAATCGGAAAACCCGGAATTATTTTAAATTATCCTTATGGAAGGACATCCTTATAATGCAGGTATGGACATTTTAATGTTAAAAGTGACTTTTTTAAACACGTTTTATACAGACTGGGGTATTTTTTTAGTTTCGTGCGGAGAAGTGCTAATATTTTTAAATTCCTTGATCCATGATAACTTTATGTACAATATTCTGAAATTTGAAATAAATATGAATTCTCATGCTCTAAACTTATCGTAGATTTTCTTCACATTTGTAATTTCGGGAATGTGTTGATGATTTTATTATTTAAACTTGTTAAGTAGTCCTTATCATGGAAAGATAAAAATCCATATCAAAACATATTGCAAATTTCACATTTCTAATTTGAATGGAATTCTGAATATTTGGAAAATTTAAGGAAACAAATTATTGAAATTAAAATTTTGTAAAATATTCAAAATACTTTTTCTTGGATTTTAACAATATCAATCACATTCGTGCTCTCACCATAATTCTCTTAAACCGATAAACGGTACTCATTTATTATGAGTACCGATGATATATTTTAATTCGCTTGATTCCTAATAATAGTATTATTTACCATACTTCGTTTAAATTAAAAGGGTATCATTTACTGTGAGTGACAGCAGCGTTGATAAATTTTTTGACACTCCATTTATGGATATATATATTTTAATATTGAATACTTGTCCTTATTTTAACTCAAGTCCCTCACAATGCAGATTTGAAATATAGATATTACGGATCTTGTAGGAGAATCAAGAATGGTAGTTTTGGTTATATACACTTTATTTTATTCAGCTTTCTGGAGTTGTCATTTTTTCGTTCATGCTATCACTTATTGTGAGTGACAATCATGACATACCATTAAAAGAAAATATTAATATGATCTAGAATTCTATCTAAGCTCCTTTTGGGCATTATTTTACTAAATAACAAGCTGGTTTAAGAAACCCTTCTTTAACCAAAAAGAAGTTACTTTCACAAGGAAATTAAAAAAGTCGGAATCATAAATAAAACACCTGCTGTCAGGTGACCACTGTTCGAAAAAAAAACAACACGAACTATTGGACAATCAGTAAAAAAAATTAGAAAATTTTTTTCATTTTTTTCATAATTTTCTTTTTGCTGTTTGAAAAGCACTTTAAACTTTAGAAATTTTCTTCCAACAAATGTTAATAATAAAAAACGAACAATTGTTTTATTTTTTTATTCATTTTCAAACATTCTTTAACAATTCCAAACGTTTTTCATTCCCGTTTTATGATTTTTTTATACTGAGTTTTTTACACTGTAAAACAAACAAAAAAATGTTATAAAAAAGATGTATTAAAAAATGGAAATACCTGCTAAAGAAGTTTAAATATGATTTTTATGAGTTCTTTAGCATAAAAAAAAAAACTTGAGAGGAAAAGAAATTGTATAATAAAAAAAATTGTTAAGACCAGCAAAGCATAGCGAAAAATTTTCAAGAAAACCAACAAAAAAATGTAAAGAAAAATCGAAGAAAATAGAGTTTGAAAACTATCTATATCTTCTATCTTCTATATAAAAATAAATCTGTGTTTTTGTCTGTTTGTTTTGGGACCAATACACCCGAAAGTAACATATGCTATACAAAATTTCGATAGGACAAGGGGGAATGGTATTCCCCATACAAACCAAATGTTGATTATTGAATATTTTAAGAACTTTGCGAAAGTTTTCAAATTTGTTCCCAGTAATTATGTCAAGGATCTCTTTTACTGGATAAAATGTAGGACGAATAGGACAAAGGGGAGTGGTATTCCCCGTACAAAACAAATATCGATTATGAAATATTCAAAGAACTAGAAAAGCAAGAGTTCTCAATCACTTTCCAAAAGATTTGTTTTACTGGACAAAATAAAGGACTGATAGGAACAGGGGGAGGAGGTACCCCCTTACAAAGCAAGTATTGATTTCATTTTCTCAAGGAAACAGACAGTTTTACTGGACAAAATGTTGGACGGTTAGGATCAAAGGATGAGGTAAAATAAATTTTAGAGCAAAAAAGGTCAGGGTGATTTGGCAAAAAGCCATTGCTTTTCTTTACACGTTGTGATTTGTGAAATTTCTTTCAAAAACTTGAGCTGAGGAAATTTTTTTTTGCAGCAAAGCGCACCGGATAAAAGCTAGTCTGATGAGTAAAATATTATGCCATAATTTCTAAACCAAAATGACTTCATTCTTTTAGAAAACTTTCAGTGAAGAATAGAGAGAAGAGAAGCTTGAGCTGGCTAAGAACAATTGACCGATCAGTGTGTTACGGTGGTCATTGCCATTCGTGCAGTCAATCATTCATAGTTACAGTATTTTAAATTTTTTTTGCTTCTTCTTCTGGCCACTTCAACTAGCTTGTTGTAGTATGTAGTAAGTACTACACTAGATTCCACTGTTTTTTTTTTTTTCAAATATACATTGATGAATAGAGCCCCATCATCTGCCAATAGTAGTGATGTATGACCGATAACAGAGCAACATTAAAAAAATATATATGTACTTAAAGTTTATGCTTGCAGCTGAATGTCTATTTGACTGACAGACAGACAGACAGACAGACAGACAGACAGACAGACAGACTAACTGACTATTTTTTGTTTTAAGAAAATAATAATGATGATAATGATGGCGATGGCGATGGTGTGAAGTAACATTTAGAATTGTAATGAATTTTTGGCATTAAGTTCTTTTATCTTGTGACTAATCATTTAAAGCTTTTTTGTATTACATTTGTTGAAGTATGACTCTAAAGAATTGTTGAGAAATATCTGCCATTAACATCCTAAATCAAATAAGGAAATAATAGAATAAAAATTTTCTATAATAAAAGAAATTTATTATGTTTTTTAACAAAGAAGAGATGGATTAAAAAATGTAATTTCGATTCTTTTTGATAGGATTTTCAAATTAAAATTCCACACGCAATTGGGTGCAAGAAGTACTAAATAAATTTCGGATTTGTATCCTAGATTCTATTTTTTTAAATAAATTAAAATAAAATTAAACCATTAAATTTCACGTTTAAATTTTAAAAAAATTTTGCAATCAAACAGAATGTTATCATTCTTTTGTGAATTACAGACAGTGATTTTAAAGTATTTTTGTGGAAAAAATGCTGTAACTTTTAAAACGTTGGTGCTAAAAAATTTAACATGTTAACCATGTTATTATAACCAATTAATTTGTATGATTACAGGACTGGCCTCCAGCTGGTCAGAGGGGTAGTGTGGAGCTTTCCAAAGTTATACATCTTGGCTATGTGGATTTTTTTTATAATTCTTCAAAAATTTATTTAAGACTAAAAACAAAAAATATTGAGTTTATATATAGACCTTGTAAATCTCTATAAAAGTACATGTGCGTATCTCTTATAGCTTCAGGGGTATTCAAGATGAAAGTAATTTTGAACTGATTTTAAACGTCTTTCTTAATTTTTGAACTCTCTAGAATTTTTAACCCCCTTAAACTTTAAAAAATATGTGACTGATCTCTTACAAAATTCTAAAAAATATTTTCTCAAGGACCTTTAAAAATCCATGAATCTGTTAAAATTATTATTATATTATTCTCAAACTTTTAAAAACTGTTTTTTTGGGAATTTCTTTCAAAAAACGTTTCAAAACGCTGATAAAAATTTTTTTATTCCAAATTTTGTCATTTTTTATTACTCCGGATGAGATAGGAACAAGCTGGTAAATTTGCTTAAATCGCCATTCTGATACCATGTCTAAATTAGTTTTATTATATAACTTCCTATTTAAGGTAAACATCCAAAAAGTATTTTCTGCTGAATGACCTTTATAGCGATAAATAATCGTTTATGCGGATTTGAATTTTAGAGTTTTCCATATGGAAAAGTGATCATTTTTTAATTCTCTGACTTATGGATGAGTCCATATTATTATATCTTAAATTTTAAATACATATTGTTAATTTCATAGTTAGAAATATCCTCCTTTCTCAATAGGTTATCATTTCTTGTGAATGACATTTGAGTTGTCCTGTTACTTCATATTATGTTTTGTTTACTTTTAAATCAAAATATTAGTAAACAAGAATCACAATTATTTATTAAAAAATCAGAAATAACAATTATTTATTTATTTTCCTTTGGTATTTAAATAAAAAAATCCATTTACCTGATATAATCATTTAAGTTATTTTGTTTTTTATTACGCTATCATTTATTGTGAATGAAAATCAAATTACTATCAAATTTCTATTATTTACTCTTAAAATTGAGTAATTATTATAAACGATTATAATTTTTTAAAAATTTCCTTCTTTCTTAATCATGTTATCATTTATTGTGAATGTCTCTCGAGTTGCCATTTAGGAAAAAAATTAAAAAATAATAATTATCAAATATTTTAATTATTCATTAATTTGCCCATTCATTTCATACCCATTTAATTCAATGTCATTTCTTTTATTAAAAAAATTATTCTTGATGGAATAATTAATTCAATTTAAATGGCAAACACTCACTCAACTCACTTTCTTTGCACTGAGATAAAATGTCTTGAGGTTAAATAATAAATTTTATTGATTGATTGAATCATAAATGATGTAAATTTTACATCAAGGTTATTGATAGAAAATTTTTTGCAAAAGGAAAAGAATTGTTTTAGAAATTAGAGAAAAGGGAAAAAATGTTTTAAATGAAGCAAAAGTGAGCCTTTTCATAAGTTTAAAAATTAAACTCGAAGGACCTTAAAAATGTTTATTAATTTTGGTTGATTTCAAAGTCAGAGTTCAAAGATTTTTATCGAAATTTTATTCGAAAGAAAATATTCCCATTATTTTTAGATTTTTGAAATAATTTTGCCACTTTTGAAACGTTGAAGATATTTTAATAAAATTAAACAAGGTTGTTTGCTGAGGTGTTTACAAATTAATTTACAGACATGAATTCCAGATGTTTTAAGGGGTTAAAAGGTGTTAATTAAACTTGACTAGAGGTAACCTAATTAAGGTTGGATTTTAGGCAAGGATACATTTATTTGCAGGGTTATAGCTGCAATATTATTAAGACATTTAAAAAAATGAGACCCATATTAAGCTAATTTACCCAAAAAGCAATGGAATGGATAACCTATTACTTTTGACGTAAATATCACTGAAACTATACGACCTAATCTACATATAGAAATTTCTTTTGTCCCAATAAATTAAACCATTAATTTTGTCGTATGAAAAAAAATCAACGTACTCGGGGTGACCAATTAAAGAGGGTCACCTTTTAAATAATTTAAACACACCTCAGCTCTGAAAGTCTGAAATATGAGTTACATATCTCTGAGTACAGCTCTCGAATTACAGAATTATTTCCAAAAAAAATCGATGTGTGTAAAATTTAGAGGGTCATCAATAAAGCCCAGGACCAGATCGGGAGCTGTACTCCTCACCTTTAAGATTTGTAATTTTATTAAGACAACTTTAACCGTTCAAAAAGTTATTGAAGCAATAACACAAGAACTATTGTCCACAGTGTATATCCTGGTTGACAAACTTCAGTAGGCCACCAACGAAGCTCTTGACCAGATAGAGACCAGTAACTAAAAAATAGCTCAGCTCTACCAATGTGATATTTTTTAGGATACCTCTAACACGTTTCAAAAATTACAGAATTATTTCCAAAAAAATCGATGTGTGCATGAGGAGGCTAAAATTTTGAGGGTCCCCACTGAAGCCCATGACCAGATCGAGAGCTGTACTCCTCACCTTTAACATTTGTAATTTTATTAAGACAACTTTAACCGTTCAAAAAACTTCACCACCAATGAAGCTCCTGACCAGATAGAGACCTGTAACTCAGCTCTAACAATGTGACATTTTTTCACGATATCTCTAACAGTTTAAAAGTTTCATAATTCTCTTTGGAAACACTGTATGTCATAAATGAATTTCTGGCGAATTTTTAAAAGTTCAACAAATTTGGAAGTTGTTGAATCGACAACGTGACACCCTTTCAAATTAACTGGAAAACACATCTACAATGGTTTCAAAGTTATAGTGTTGTTTCCAAAAAAATCGTTTTGGGAATCTCTATGAGTCTCAAGAACTTTTGAAGTTTCTTTAAATGAAAGAAAATTTAGTTTTAATTCTTTCACCATCATAAATACATTGTTTCCAAAGAAATTAAAGTTATTAATTAAATTCCATTATTATTTTTTTATCAATATTTCCACCAATCAATTAAAAATGGTTTCTTTTACAAAATAGAAAGAGAAGGAAAAACAATTGTGAACAAAAAAGTGAAAGAAGATTAATTCGATGAATTAAAATTTTAAATTTGAGAAAAGAAAATTCATCCATAATATTGTAATCTTTCAATTTTCTTAAGGCCAAATGGAGAAATGAGCAAAAAATAAAAAAAGCTGAAATGAAGAAGGAAAAAAATGAATGTAAGAGAAGAAAAAAGCAAAAAAGAAAAACATTTAAATTATAGATAAATTGATTGAAATTATTTTCCAATTGAATTAATTCCAACAAAAATAACCAGAGTACAATCTAAAATATGTAGATCCAGGCTGGGCTGCCTGCTGTTTAATGTTGCTGTTGCTGTGTTCTGTTGTAAGTGGAACAGCAGCGGCAGCAGCCACAAAACAAAGTTACAACCAACAAAATATCGTTAGTGAAAAAGAAGAAGAAGAAGAGGTTGAAAACAACCCAGCGAAAGAGTCAAACATTCAAACCAACCAGCTGTTTGTTCTTGAGTTCTTTTTTTTTTTTCCTTTTACTTAGTTTATCTTCTCTGCTTTTATTAAAGTGTTTGTAGTTGTTGCTCGAAAAGTATCTGAAACCTCGTTCGATGACTGAAAACTTTTTCAATTTTTTTTTTCAGTTTGCAAGTTATAAAGATTACATGAGATTATTTATATATTTCTTTTAAATGTTTGTTTGTTTGTAAGTGTATTTAAGTTGGAACGAAAGAAGGAAAGGAAAATACTCTAGAGAATTATGGTAAATGAATAAACATATAATAATATATAAGAGTTCAAGTAGAAGTATGAGATAAAAGTATTTCAAGAAATCTAATAAGAATTAAAGAAAACCCCTCCAAGTAGGGACTTAATAATTGCTAAAGGTCTTAAATTTAATAATGTCGATTTAGACAAATTATGGATTAACTAACACAAATGGTTTGTATCATCAATAACAAATAAGCAATTTACACCTGACATTATTATACAAAGTCCGACGCCAAAGTATAATAAATATTTTTTTGCCATACTTTCCGGGAATATTCGATAACTTATCGAACTTATTTTTATTTAAATCTTATAATTGCAGCTAAGTGTTTGAGTGACACACAGACTGATTATGTTTTTTCTGGATTAATAACATGATAATGAAGACATGAAGAAATATTTAGAGTTGAAAAGGATTTCGGTAGTAAGTTTTTCTTTTTCTTGTAACCCTTATACGGTGTCCATCTGCAATAGCGTTTGGTATCTATGAAATCGTTCAGCAGGAACTATTTCTTAAGGTTTTACCTGAGAATAACTCCAGCTTTGTGATTTAAGAACTTAACAAAACTTCAGTTTAATATAAGTTTTTCATGGACCTATATAGTAATAGGGTTCATACAGCAATATTATTTAGAATTTTAAAAGGAATCTGGGAGATATTTATAAAAAAATTGTGTCTTATATTGAGCCCACAAAGTTATAACAAAAATAGAAAAACAAGGCTCATAATGGGTTAAAATTTAGTTAGACTCGAATATAACTGAAACTGTAAGAGTAATATATATATATAGAAGCCTATTTTTGTAGAGATTTAGATGACTATCTACATACAAATTTCTTACTACACTTCATAAATTAATTTTTAACCATGACAAATTTTATTAAATATCTGCAACGGTTCAAAAGTTATAGAAATATTTTCAATAAATTTGCTTTGGAAACACTGTGTTATCATTTATTGTGAATAACAATCGAGTTGTCTTATTAAAATATTCCTAATAAGAAAATTATTGGGGATTATAATTATCATGTCACTTCATCTACAATTTAATCCAATTCTTTAAAAAATTAAAATTTACTCATGATCTTAAGTCAATTCTTTTCCTAATATTTTATCACTTATTGTGAATGTCTGTCAATCTTATTGAAGAAATTATCTATGGTTTTTTTTCAAACTTAAGTCAAAACTGTTAAATATGATATTTATTTAAGAGTTATAATTGTAATAAAAAAGTAATTCAAACTTGTCATTATTCTTTAACCATAATTCCCTTCATTCTTCTTTCTGCTATCATTTATTGTGAATGACAATCGAGTTGCAATATTGAGAAAAAAACGATTGTTTATTTTGAAGCGAAGTAAGTATTGTTGCGTATAAGTCAACCAATATTTTTGGAAAAAAAAAGATCTATTGTTTTCTTTAAATTTAGGTCGAAATTGTTACAACCATGATGATTATATTTATTTCAAATAATAACTCTTATAAAAAAGTTTTTCAATTCTTCTGTATTTTCTGAACATAATTTGCTTCTTTTCTCTTCTTTTAAACTATCAGTTATTGTGAATGACAATAATAATGCAAAATATTCTCATTTGAAAAACAAGATCAGCAAATCTTGCTTCTTTACTGAATGTGCTATCATTCAATGTGAATATCAACATGGTTGACATTCACAATGGAATAACATGTTCTTTGAAATTAAGTAAATTAAGTAATTTATAAGCTTTTCCAGCTACAGTATGTCCTAGCAGGCGTAATTTATAACTCAAATTGTGTTTAGTTGTAGAAAACAAAATTAACCGCAATTTTAATTCTCTTATAAACACCTTTTCTCATATATCTTTTCACCCATACTTTGTTAAAAAACATTTCTTCTTTTTTGCAATTTTCTTATATGTTAAACATAATTCAAAAAAGAAAGAAAGGTTGGCAGCCAAAATGACTAACTGACAGACAAACTGTGCAAAAAAAAAGAAGGTTAAAAAAAGTTGGGTAGAAAGAAAAACCAAAGACAAGATACAACACAATAAAAAAATAAAATAAGGCGTTGTATTAGTGGTGCTACGGAAAGTACTACAAGAGAGTAACCTGAACATTTCAAAAAGTTGTTGCTTGTTTAATGTTGTTGTTGTTGTTATTGGGGTCTACCTGCCAAAAACCTAAAAACTAAATACAAAAAAATATATAAAATAAAATACAAGAAAAAAGAATTAAACTAAAGCTTCCATAATGTTATAGTTGTAAATATAGAGCTCCTCTGTATTGTTGTTGCTCTTGTTATTGTGTTGCAAAAAAGAGTAAAATTCAAGTGAAGCCATTTAAAAAACAAGTTTCATTTGTCGCAATACTTTAGTTTTTTCCCAAAAAAAAAATCATGAAATAAAGCTAAAAAGTATATAATAAAAAATAAATTAAAAAAAACTAAAAATACACACACACAAACAGTCGCTCATACACATACATAATTAATAAAGCAGGAAAGTACTCTTTAAGTGAATGTGTGGGTTAACTGGATTTATGTCACTTCATCTACAAAATTATTTTGCAAAAAAAGCAAAAAAAAAAAAAAAACTGAATATTCGAGATAAATTCAAGATTTCTTAATGTTTTTATTCATAATTTTCTAGTTTTAATCATTTAATTTGAAAACTTCCACAAAATAGAGTGGGAAATAATAAATCGGACAATAAGAATTTCTAAAAAATGTCTAAACAGGACTAATAAGGATTTATTTATTAAACATCATATAATATAATTTGCAAGATCAAAATTCGGTAAATTTTAGAGTGTTTTAATTTGCATAAAAATTAGTTCTTGTTCTTACGATTTTAATCGTTAAAGATCATTTTTCATTAGATGCTGATTATTTATTTATTGATCAAGACTTAAAACATAATCACAGGTTCAAAATCAAATTCAAATTTGTAACGGTTGAGGCCTTTAAAAATAGTGATTGGATCCATCTGTTATTTATGAGATAAGCAGATCGGTTGCTTATAAAATTGGATTTGTATTATTTATCTGGGTCTCATCCAAAAAATAACCAACAAACCATAAAGTAGAAAATTACGGTATACTCATAGAAACGATCACTTCACTACGGGAATTTAGTGATAATTGTACAGATATTACAGGTCTGAAACTTCTTGTTTAAAAAAGGATAAGCAATAGTGAAAAAATGTAAAAAATATCGAATTTTGGAGAAAATAGGATTTTTTGCTATAAATTGTATAATTTAATTTTGAAGGAAATCAACACCTTTTTAATTAGAATTTTGGAAGAGTAAAAATTTTTTGCAAAATTTGCGATTTTTTTAAAAAATCAAAATCTTTCATGAAAATTTTGAAATTTGTAAAAAAATGGGCAAAATTCAAAAAAAAAAAAAAAAAAAAAAAATAATAAAAAAAAATAAAAATAAAAAAAAAAATAAAAATAAAAAAAAAAATAAAAAAAAAAAATAATAAAAAAAAATAAAAATAAAAAAATAAAAAAATAATAATTTTGGAAAAATCTAATTTTTTGGGAAAAAATAAAATTCAGATTTTGAAAATTTTTAAAATTGGGAGAAAATTCAAATTTTTACATAAAATCTCAAAACAAAATTTTTGTTAAAAACACAAATTTTGAGTGCACATTTTGAAGACAATTTTAATAAAATAGCATTTGAGCCAAACATATTTGGTTTTTATGAAATTCAAATTTCGATTTTTTTTTGAATTATTACAAATTAATTTATTATTTTTTGAAAAAAAAAAAAAAAAATTTTTGAAAAATTGAGGAAAAAATTTTTTTCATTAGTATTTTTAAAAAAATTTTAATTTAAAAAAAATTTAAAATTTTGAATAAAAAATAGATTTGAGCAAAAATTTTTTTTATAAAATTCAAATTTCGATTTTTTTTTTTTTGAGAATTTTGAATTTTGGAAAAAAATTAATTTTCATTAATATTTTTGGAAATTATATATTTAAAAAAATTAATTTTTAGTAAAAATTACGATCCTCAAGGAAAACTTTGGAATTTTTCGTAACGAAATTTTTAAGCAAATTTTCAATTTCAAGTGAAAATTTAAAATTTTGAAAAAAAATCAAAATTTTTGTCAAAAATCTTAATTTTTAAAAATTAAACTTTTTTAAAAATTTTCAACTTTGGAGAAAATTTCGAATTTTAGAAAATAACAAAATTTTTTGTAAAAATTAAAAATGCGTCGAATTTCTTAAGAAATTTTAATACACAAATTCTTGTCAATTTAAAGAATTTACAAAAAGTAAACGAAAATTTTTGTTATGATAACTAAATCTTGCGTTGGCTGATATTTAACCTCCTTTTTTCAAATGCTACACCCATTTTCATTAAATTTACTACATTTTTTCGTTCAGTGTGCACAAAGTTAGAATAGATAGAACAGATTCTTTAGTAAGAGGAGTGTGTTCTATTCATCCTTCGTTTCAAAAGAAAATCATTTCGGTCAAAGTTCACTCTTGCATTACGCAATCCCTTTTTTCACATAACAAATCCTCCAAGAACACACCCTTTTTCGAAATTTCTCTCAAAAAGAAAGACGACATCATCAATATGAAAATGCAAAATATTTGAAAACCATTAAAATTACGATACACAACATACAGACAAATTACATCAATTACATGTGAAAATGATCTTAAGCAACATTTTAAATCTCTAGTTTTTTTATTTTTAATTTATCTTGTTGTAATATTTTTTTATGGTCTCGTCTCTTTATGCTCATAATTTTTGCAATAACAACCACAAATACAAGAGGAGACCAGAAAAAAAAACAGAAGATTAAAATTTTTTATTTATTTAAAATGAAAAATTATTTGAAATGTCAATTTTATCAGTGCATCTCTCATTTTTTATTATCTGTTTTCTTTTTTTCTTTTCTGTTTTTTATTTTTTTGCTTTTACTTTCATCATCAACATCATTCATCCAACCATTTATCCTCTTAGCCAACACAATGTACTACAACTAACTTACAACAACGAGTCAGACATTCAGTCATTCCGTCAGTTATACTGCCACGCAATGCGGTAGCAAATGGCCTAGACCATCGTCGTCTATTACATTTTTCTTTTATTCACTTAAACGCAATAAAAAACGATCAAAATAAGTGAAAAATATATATTTTAATGTTCTTTCTAGAAAAAAATGTGTTTTTAAGATAAATTTGAAAGAAAAGTATCTTTAAGAACGTACGTGTTGTATCTTTTCTTTTTCTCTACTTGAAGCATTCAAATGCGTGTGTGTACGAGTTTATTACAGTGAAAATGTAAATGTGTGTATTTAAGAAAATCTATATTTAAATTTATTTATTTTTTTTTTTTTGTATTTATTTATCGTTTTATTTTATTTTTGCGAAAAATTTTTAAAGTTCAACAGTGCAACAAAAACTACGTACTTGTCGAAATGAAATTAAATGAAATTTATAGAAGGAAAACCAATGAAATCACACAAAAAATGTATCTGTATATAAAATTTTCTTTAGTATTTTAGCAAAAATAAAATTTAAAAGAATGAAATCTTTTGAAAAAGAAAATCATTGACAGAAATTTAATTATAATGAATTTTAAAATTTAAAAAATTTTTGATCATACTTTTTTAGTCCAAACTTTAAGCCCTCTTCGGGCTATAACACCTACTTACTCAGTTTTATTCTGGCTACAATATGCATTTTCCCATTTATTTCCCAAAAATTTATAAAATTAAAAATCACATACCTGTAAAGAAAGAAATTGATAATAAATTAGTTAAAAACAATTAAATACAGGAAATGTTATTTTGAAATATGTTTGTCACAAACATAAACATAGTCGCGGTAAACATTTATTATCACCAACATGTTGAATTGTTGAATTGTTGAAATAAAAAAAAAAAAAAAAAAAAAAAAAAACTGTTTTAATTAGAATTTTTGGTGGAGTCAAAATTTTTTGCAAAATTTTCGATTTTTGTTTAAAATCAAAATTTTTCATGAAAATTGGCAAAATTACAAAAAAAAAAAAAATGGAAAAATCTAATTTTTTGGCAAAAAAGAAAATTCAGATTTTAAAGTTTTAAAATTGAAAGAATATCAAAATTTTTACATAAAATCTCAAAACTAAATTTTTGTTAAAAAAAATATAAATTTTGAAGTCAATCGAAATTTTTAATAAAAAATGGAATTTGAGCAAAAATCTTTTTTTATTGAAAATTCAAATTCCGATTTTTCATAAACATATTCGTGGCAAACCATTATTATTATCACCAACATGTTAATTGTTGAATTTATTTTATTTTAACAACAATTTGGTTGCTGTAATAACATTATTTTTATTTAATAAAAAAAAAACATTGTGGTCGCAGCAATATGTTTGGAAATATGTTTGATTGTTTAGAATTTTATTGCCATTAAACAGCCCGTTATAAAAAAAACTATGGTTACTAGGACAAAATATTATTTTCAGTTTACTGAAAACTGTATATGAATAAACATGGAAAATAATATATATTTGAATTTATTATTATTTATAAATAAAAAATGGCATTAAAAATATATAAAATTTTATGATGAAATCATTTCAAATAAGGTTTCCAAAGGTATACATATATAAAATGAGAAGCATATTATAATATTTCATACGAAAATATTTTTATTCGATAACAAAATAATGCGAACAAACATTTTTTTTATTGAACTAACAATGGTTTTTATTGGAATAACAATAATTTTAGTGGCGATAACAATATTTTTAATGGCGATAACAATATTTTAAGTGGCGATAACAATAACTATTGTTATTAATCCCAATAAACAAATTTTTAATTGATATAAAAACACTTATTGGCGATAACAATAAAGAAAGAAACCCTTCATTACAATAACAATGTTTTTATTGGAATAACAATATTTTTATGGTGATAACAATAACTATTGTTATCAATGCAAAAAATAACAAAGCGAATAAACCAATATTTTAGTCACGTTAACAATATCTAATAACAACAATATGTTACTTTTCTCGTTTATGTTTACCGCAAACATATTTTTTTCTCTGCGTGCAAGTATTCGAATAAAAATTTTATATTATAAAAGGTAATGCAGAAAGTAATGAGTATACATTACTTGTCAGCCAGAAGGACTCAGAGCATAAAAAGGTTAAAAAAATTACATTTCTCTTCCTCAAAGTTGAAACTTTTCATAATAAAATACTGCATTTGGTTGTACCTTGATACCATTTTACGTATAAAGTGGAAAGAAATTTTACTCTCCATTATTTATTTTTCTAATAAATCCCAGTAGTGAGGCCGGGGTAATAAAGACGTAAATAAATTCGAACATTAATCTAAATCTGGTGTACAATTTTCAATATCTCTCCATATAAGTTAAAATATAACAGATCGTGAGGAAGGGAAGTTAATACGTTTGTCTACCTCATATACTCATCTATAAAATGGACATAATATTAACCACTTTAACAGTAAATATTTTTAGAACAGTTATAAAAGTTATAAAAGACCGAGTACCTTTAAAGTCCCCATTATAATTTTTTTAAAGAGCTGAATTTTCTAAACAGATTTATGGATGGTTATCTGGAAGGTGTTCTGTTTTCAGCAGAAAATTATTTATATAAGAAGTGAGATCGAAAAATTCTTAACACAATAAAAATGAAACCACTAAAATTGCAATTTTATTTTTATTACAATTTACAAAGTGAATGTTAATGTTTTTAATGTTTTTAATGTTCCATTAATGTTTTTATAGTTCTTTCTGTCACTTTGCTCGAACAGGTGTTGTTGTCGTAACAGTTTCGCTGCTGTTAGAGTTTCTTCCCAGGGAAAAAACTTCCGGTTGATACAGCTGTTGCTAAGTTGAAAATCTTTGACCGATTGGTAGTCGGGTCGTTCTAGAATGGAGATCCAATTATCGTGGGAACGGGAAATTTTCGTGTCCCGAACAGGTAGTCCATTTCCTTTTAAAATCTACCACACTTGTAAATATATTTTTCTGCTCTTCAAATCACTTTTCACAAGAACCCAATATCTCTCCACTGGTCTTAGCTCCAGCCCCTCTTGGCACAAATACCACATTATTGATCTTGTACCACTTAAAAGCTTTTTTTACCATACTAACAGTGATGCCAAGTTATGGAGGGAAGCAGCATTTTTAGTAAATATTTCTTGACGTAAATATCGGTATTTATAGAGCCCGTTATACAAATAATTGCATATTGCTTGCCATACCGAGAACTTGTTGGTAGGCAGTCAAGCCTTTGGGGTTTAAACTTTTCTTCAGCATTCCCTTTTCGGATGTGGACTATTCCTCCCACCTGAATCAAAGGACAAGTTCTCCTAGTACTTTTTAATAACATTGGAAACAGTTGGTCGATAGAACTTTGAATGCCTTGCCAACGTTTTGTACGGCCAAGTTGGGTTTTTTTAAGAAAATATTTAATAATTTTAGTACACACTTTTTTCCTCGTCCCTCATTTTAAATCAGATTAATTGCAGAGTTAACTTGATCAAAAAATTAAACAAATAATACTTGGATTTCGATCTTCCTCTTTATGTATCAAACGGAATTATTGGTTCTAATAAAGAAAATCTTACGAAATCAAGACAATTAACAGGCACCGAATACAAACCGGAATATAATTTTACATTAATATAAGAGTACAAGTTCCTGCCTCAAATAATACTACTGGACCGATTTTTTGAAATATATATCCAAAAATAACAAAGGCTAAAAAAAAATTCGGTTGGGATCAGGGAAAGAGATACCCTTATAACAGGATAATATTAATTGCAAAATAGCTAAAGAACTGGTTTTTTACAAGATTTAAAATTAGTCCCAAAATTTAATCTCAAGATTAAATTTTGGGACAGAATGGATATTAACAGGGGGAGTTGTAGCCCCCGGACTAAGCAGATAATAATTGTCGTTAAGTGAGAGTATAAAGCTTACAACTCAATTACTTTCCCAATTAACAATTTTACTAGACAAAATGTAGGAGAGTTTTTAAATTTAGTTCTAAACAATTTTTAAGGGAAATATTACATATTCACTGAGATAGAGAAATAATGAATGGTCCACATTCAAATTTTAATATATAAATTATTCTATGGTTTAGAATGTAATGTCAAACAAATAAAAAGTCATTTTGACTTGTGGCAATATAGATGATTTCAAAATCTTTGTCTCAGGTAACGTTTAGAAGATTCAGTTGAAACAGCTGTTTCCTAATAAATTTTCTAATTTAAAATTAACAAGGAAGAACTATTGATTTTAAGCTTAAGAAATAATAACTTAAGTGGAGAACATTTAAAATAATAAATTTTATATTTTTAATCTATTTTGTAGCTCTGCGAATCCTTTAAAAATCACCCCAATTTTTAAAAGAAAACTATAAATAACTTTGTTGGAATAAAAATTTTAAAGCCTCAACTCATTTAAAATGCTGCTGCTGGTGCTCGTGATATGTCAGAGAGAAATTAAAAATAAATTATATAATATATATGATGATGATGATGATGTACCCTCACTGCTTCCAAGTGAGCTGAAATAAAAAGTTGCTGCTTAACCTCAACGTATGAAAAATTTTATATAAATATATCATGACATATTACAGACGATTTGCTTTCCATTGTAAAGCACAAGGAAACAGAAAATAACTAAAAAATTTTTTTTTTTTTAAATTCAACATGACAAAATTTTTATAAAAATAACAAAATAATTTTTTAAATATATTTTTTTATATTAAAATTTTCTTTTTCTTCATCCTCTTCTTCTTATAGTTTAATTAATTATTTTTGTTTAGTCATCCCATCAAGTGCCAAGTTCAATATATATTTTTTTTGGCATTAAAATTTTAATGCATTTCATTCATTAACTTTAAAAAAAACGTATAAAAATAAGGAGGAAAACGTTTTTAGAATATTTGAGACAAAAAAATGTTAAAACAAAAGTGTTTAAAGTTGAAAGTCATATAAACCACACCACACATGTGTCACCGGCTTATAACACAACATGACAACATGCCTGATGCCTGCTGCACCCCAAAAATACACAAATGGGAAAAAAGTTGTATTCAAAAAAAGGAGAAAAAAACAGCCCTCAAAAAAATTATACACTTAACTTAAGTTTAATTTTAAAACAAACATTTGAATGTGTGTGTGTGTTTTTTTAATATCAAATGTTATTTTATTATTTGGTCGTTGCACTATAAACTAATATTTTGCACGAGTTTAGTATTAACTTCCCAGCGGGAAATAGAAGTTTTAAAGGGAGATTCTAAAATGCCTATTAAGCACTTTTTATATTTAATTTCCTAAATGAAAAAAGAATATGGCCCCTCTGTGATATGACTAATGCAAACTCTATTCATATTCATGCCATTTCTACTCTCTTGAGTGTGGGAGAGACTCTCTTTTAAAAGAAGCAACAACATAATGAGTGTTTGAAAGCAGAAAATGGAGGGTTTATAGTTAAATTTTAAAATGCCTTTTAGGAAATTCGTTTTAACACTCTTCAACTGTGTACATAATCGGTAATATGGCACTAAGTTTTACTGTAAGCCTTCCAAAAGAAGTGAGGGTGTAAGGGCAAGTACTTGCTCTCTCCTTAACAAAAATAAGTATGGAATGACTTGGCTGAAATCTGTGTAGAGCATTTTTAAAAATACAAAGCCATACCTTTAAATTGCTAAAGAAAACGATAATTTGAGCACTTTTACAACTCTTTTCCAAAAGCAGGGAGTCTATCAAAAGTAGCGCAAATATAATGTTTTGGCTGTGTTACCTTCAATAAATTTTCAAAGTACAAATTCCACACCCTTGCTGAGTTAAGCAATTCATTACAGATATCTGAATTCTGAAGCATTTTTTCACCTCCAGACTATGGCATTACAGAAGGGAGTCTGTAATGATAAGCTCCTACTCTTTCTCTCGTCCGAAAGAATCGCAAATGTAATGACTTTTCTGTGTTCTCTTGACAGCATTTTGAAAATACAAAACCACAACTTTAAGTCTCTAAAGGAAATTAAATATTTCATATGTCTGAATTCTGAAATATTTTTTTTTTCAAAAAGAGTGGTCCTATCATAATGCACAATGTTAATTGTGAATCACAGCTTAATGTCCAGTTTTTTGGATAAATTAATTTTATGATTTGTTATTAGAGACAAAATCTCGATCTTACTTGATTTGTCTATGTCTCTTAAGTGAACCTCCTTAGACTTTACCGATAGCCGATAGATATAATACTTTTTGAGATCATTCAGTTCTGAATTTATTTTCATAAAGTGATGGTCCAATAATAATGTTAGAAATTATTTGTGAATCTTCGCATAATGTCAACATTTTTGGGCAACTTAATTTCATAATGTGTTATGAAGACAAGAGCTTGTTTTCTTAATACCAAAAGAAGCCTAAAAGCATTTCAAAAAATTCAATCCAACTCCTTAGACCATTGTGTAGTGAAGACAAGCGTTTAATTCTTCACTTCCAAAAGAAGCGTGGATGTATGTAATAATTTAATTGTGATCTTTTGGAGGCATTTAACAAATAAAAAATCACTTATTTAAGCTGATGAAAATAATACTTTTTGGATGTTAAGGTGTGAAGCACTGGTGAGTCCCACATTAACGTCAAATGCAACCATGGAAAGGTATACACAAATGAGTAGCGCATTTACATTCGGACTATGAGATCGGGAAAAGCACAATAATCCATGATCGTTCGGTTCTTTTTACGAAAAACATTTTTGTTAAACGCGATTGTGTGGTAGCTGAGCCGTCAACCTTGATTCGTCTTCATGATCAACTGTTGAATATCCCTTCATACGACTATTATATGGATAAATTAAAGAACGTTTAACCTTTCGACGAAATGGATAGAAATGGAATGAGAACTGAAATAATTAACAGATTTTAAAGTGGTTTTAAAAATACAGGCACTGAAACACTTCAATGCTGTTCCTGCTGTAGATTCCTTCCAATAATGAGTGGCTGGAAATGTCTATTTAAAAAAACTCTCCCTTAAAATTCTTTCCAAATAAAGGCAAAAGAGTTGCCAGTTTCATCTTGAATTAGGTTTATTTAACTTAACAGCCTAAGCTTCGTTTGCATCATTCTTTAAATGAAAATTTCAATTACTAACAGAGATCAAAGCTATAAAACCTTCCACTCCAGCTTTCCGAAAAAAAATGTGAAGAAATTATTTCCAAATTAAAAAAGAAAATCACTTTATAGAACTGAATGAAACATGTTTTTTAATTCGCTATTTCAAAAGGCCTCACTCTCTAAAACCCCCTCACAACTAACCTCTAGGGCGTATTAACTTTAATAAAATAAATTCACATTCACACACAGTAAATATAATAAAACAGAAAACTAAAATGTTATGCCACCGTAAACAATTTAAATTCATTACAGACTTACAGACAAACTACCACCGCAATCCCACTCCACACTCGGTACTTTGTATACCACACGCCAAACAGAGGATTGACAAACAACGGATGATTCCTTAGCTGTAGCAGCAGCGGCGACTGATGTAGTGTTAAGAAGACTTTCCTATTTTTTGTTTAATACAACCAAGACAAACACACATCCAATCAAACTACTAACTCTGCCTGCCTGCATGCCTGCCTACCTTTAGTTGTGGATCCCTATCATTCCAACCATAGCGTATGAGGTATCATTATTTGTATATGTGGCTGTGGATGCAGCAGCAAACTTAAACAGAGAATACACACTCTATTGTGACATTTTAAAATCATCTTTATTTCTCTGCCTCCTGCCGAGTAAATTGCGCATAATTACGATAACAAAAAAAAGAAAACGATGTGATGTAGGAAAATATGTTATGAGGAGTTGTATAGACCCAGTCCCAGTGTTTCGAATTCGTTTGTTGTTAAGAGTATGAGGCAATACAAAATTAAATGTGCACAGTCACATCTTATGATTTATTTGGGAAAATGAGAAAAAAATACATTTAAATTTTCATATTATTTTAAGGCCAACGCTTTGCATTTGAAAAATTATTAAAGAGTTTGAAAATTTTCAGTTGATTCTGGAAGATTTCCTTTAAAATTAGAAAATGGTGAAATGAAATTTATCTGTTACTTTAATTGTATAGAATCTATTGCAATTTCGCCCATGTTGAAATATGCAACGAGTTGTTGGTTTACGACCACAAAAGCGAAAAAACGATTTGTGGGGAACAAATACTGCGCACTTGGGTATTAGAAATAAATTTGCAATCGTTAATATTAATAATGGAAAATGAATTTATAATCATACCAGGAAATAGGAGGAGGTCTAACAATATATTTACTAAAATCCTCACGCTCTGCCTTCTAAAAGCAGTTATAAACTAATATCTTTGCTCTCTTATTTTTCCTGCTCTTTCCACACTTTAATTATAATTAAAATTATATTTGCCCCCTTTCAAGTCCTTAGTTATTCGGTATCAGCATTCAAAACTTAATTCCATCTTTCCTGAATTGTCAATGAAAGTAAGGTCATGTCCTTTTTTTTTTTCAAAGGAAAAATTAACTCAATGACTTTCATATGTTACCCCAAAGATATGGGATTTCTAGAACATTGACAATTACATTTTAATTTTATTCGCATTGTGGTAGGATAATACTACTTGATCTCTTCCTTCTAAAGGATGTTAGGACGGAATAACTCTCTTGAATAGTTTCCAGAGCCTTTAATCTCTTGTACATTTTTATAAAAATTTCCTTTAAATCGATCAATGTTATATCTTCCATTCATCCTTTGGAATAGCATTGCAGTAATTTTCCATTTAATTAGATTGTGTGCTCTTGGAGACAATACTAATTGCAATGAGGGAGAGAGTATCTCTTGGGTAATTTCGAAGGCAAGATTTAATACTTTCAAACTCTTGTAAATCAACCTCATTGATCTTAGAACAAAAAATATACAGAAACTGAATCTGGGGAATTTTCGGAATTTAAAGAGAGAAAGAATTAAACTTTGAGTCCAGAAATTTCAATATTTAAAACTTTGTTCAACAAAATAATTTTGGTTTTCGTTAGGTTTCAAATGTAAATTTTGACAAACTCATCTCTTTGGATAAGAGTTCTTAAGAGTCCTTTGCTAGGACCATAATTATTATACCAACTTAAGCCGTAATAAGTCAATTACCACAGCGTTTTAGTTTCCAAAACTAGGCATTCGGGGAAACCGGTTCTTCTCCTTCTATATGGAGGAACTAGGCTACCGTCATCCAAGTCTGTTAGCGTGTTTGCCTAACAATCATTGATCCTTAATTACAGAAGGAAAATATTCTAACAATTTCGATTCATGCCTTGTTCTGTTCACATTGAAGGCAGGCACTACATACTTTATAGGATTATCCAAAAATTACAGTCCGTGAAACACTTCAAAGTATTTTGTGTGTGATTCCTTTCACAAAATCATCATCATAAACTCCTCACTTAAAGTTTTAAGGCCGATTTTTCAAAAAGGAGATACTTCAGTAATTTTAAAGCAACATTTATCAAATGCCAGATTCATCCAGTGTTAGATCCTAAATTTCTATCACATTCAGGAGCCTCAAAGCACTAGTCGGCTGTTCTTTTAATATGGACCTTATTAGCTTAATATAAAACGATTTGCCGATTATGGTTCAGTGTGGACTTCTGATCTCGGTAATGCCGGTCATAAAAGGCTGTATTCAGATGCCTTCAACTCCAGAATGGTACTATTTAAGGAACACAGGGAAATGCTTACGTTTCTTCTGCAATACCATCGCAGGAATATAGCAAGTGGAATGAAAGAGTCGTGAAAGAATACACAAGATTCAAGATTGACAGAGACGAAATAAATTGGGCGGTTTTAAGTTACTGTATGAATGCTGGAGGCCGCCCCGTACGTACTTAAAATCACTCAAATCAACAATTTGGTTTCAAATAGTGATTCAGGTCCATATTCCACTGTAGTTCAAGTTTCAATAAGTCACAAAATACTAATGCTAAACTAATTCCAGGGAAATTTCTCAAGGCCATAGTTTTAAAACATTTCGAAAGGGTCTTGTTAATTTAAAAAAAGCAGCAGTAATTCAGAAACTAATCAATATTTTGAAAGCATAAATGTTTTATATTTTTTTCAATTTCAAACTTAATAATTATTAAATTAGTTTTGCATATTTTAAACTTCGAATCCATTAAAGTCTTATTAACGTCTTAATAACCTAATTTGTATGGTTCCACTCTTATTAAATTTTATCTATTTAAAGTAAAATATAAATTTTAAATTATAATCAAAAAATTTATGGTAACATTTTGTTGAAAGTTTTAAATATCAAATGAATCACTCAACTGGATTATTTTGGCTAAAAATAGAAATGTTTTTTCTTTTTGCTTTTTTTTTAACAAAATAACTTAAATTGAATACAAAATGATATTGAAAGTTGAATAAAAGTTAATTGAATTTATCACCTTTTTTTAAATTAGATTAAGACAAAAATAGAAATTTATTTAAATATTTAGATAAAATAGAGTCAGTGATGAAAAATAAATATAAAATGGTGAATTAGAGGGGAATGAAAAATAATCTATGCTAAAGAAAGGAAAGATTAAATATCGTTTCTTAAATAAAGAATTATTTGAACAATTCAAAAATATAAATTTAAAAAAAATAAAAACTGTCGTCAGCTCTTGAATCATTTCACCATTTCTTTGTTGTTGTTCTATCAAAAATTGCGCAACCTTTATAGGATAAGTCCAAAGGTTTTCTGGACTGATAGAAGTGAACTTTCACGACATTGGTTTGGGACGGTACGGTCATTGTGAGACCAGTAGACTTAGAACCTATTGCGCCATTTCGTTCTTAGTTGTGTTAGAATGACTCTTGTAGACCGCTGTAGATTCTATTATCTACGACGGCCTCCAAAAATGTGCTATCACATACAAATCTTGTGTTTTCTTTCATGCATGTTTCGTTCCTCTTGCTATATTCCTGCGATGGCATTGCAGAAGAAACTACTTACTAAGTATTTCACTATGTTCCTTAATTAGTACCATCTTCGTCTCCTCGAGTCGAAGACATCTGAACACAACCTGGTACAAATGTTTTTGTAGAATATTTCTCCACTGCGTAACACTCAGATCAGGAGTCCATACTAAAAAAACTGAGGACCTCATTCATACATCACAAGTTTAGCGTAATTGCAGAGGCATGAGCTGCCGAGGTGAAATGTAACTTCCGAGTTCTTTGGATGGTTCGGGAGGATACCATAGACAATGATACCTAAACTTGTTGTTGTTACAGCTCGGCTAGAAGTTGTTGTTTACTTAGGGAAAATATTTCGTGAGAAATGGGAACAATCTCAAAACTTGTATTTACCTTCTTTGGCCAGTTGGCGAAGAATGCTGCTGTCGATTTCTTTGGCGAAAGCTTCTAGCAAAGCGCAGAGAAAAAATCGTGGAATTTTCGAGAGGAAGAAGTAAAGTACCTAGCGGAACCCTTTGTTTAACTCTACGAAATTTTTATATTCGACTAGTGTTTTGAGGACTCTATTTTAATTCGCAATTTCAGTAAATATGATAATAACAAATAAGATCAAAATTTGTATTCTATAGGTTACTATGCCTAAACTTGTATTCTCCTCTTTACCAGCCAACAAATACAATGACCAGTTGATGTTAACGTCTGAATCGAAACTTATAGCAATTCTTACTATAATTTGAAGGGATTTACGGAAGTAGAGTTTATGTTATAACTTTTAAAAACTATGGATCGATCCTCATAACCATTGGAATAGCAGTTTCTGCTTATATAAATTATGATTGTGTGGAATAATAATTTTTTACCAATTTATGCTTTTTTAGCGATTTCCTGATTGGATACGATCAGTTGGAAATCGATCGTAGCCTTATCAAAAGTTAGTTGCTAGTGAATTTGCAGCCATCGTTTAAGGCTTTAATATCGATTTAAAAGCAAACTCAGATTCGAAATGCAGTTTTAAATTGTGAAGTACCCCATTCCTTATTTATATCGATTATCGTTGATGTTCAGTGTTGATATTTTGGCAATTATGTTCTGATCTTGATGAAGTTTTAAACTCAGGTTATATTGAGATAAAAATTACACCGATCTGGGTAAAATATTGAAAAGCGAAAAAATAGCTATTGTAGATGAAGGAGTTTTATTTCAACCCTGTAAGTACATTTATAAAAAAATAGACCGATCGGGATAATATATTTGGATAAAATATTTAAACATATATGTGAGAAATTATGAACAGATCTTACGGAAATTTTTACCCAAAACACTGTTTATTTGCTTTTTTTTTCAATTGCAAAAAATAAAGCGATTTGCTGAAATAGTGAAAAGGAGGAAAATAGCTGCTGATCGGTATTGATATTATATATTAGCAATTATTGACAGATCTTACTTATATTTTATAGCTTAATACTTTTTATTCAATTTCTTGTGGTAAAATTCATTTAAAATAAACCGAAAATATAGCTGATGTTCGGGGTGGATCCCATGGGAGAGCAACAATCAACCGATTTTATTGATATTTCAATCACAATCTGTGCTTTTTATTTGTTTAAAACAGATAACAGTATAAAGATTACAAACTTTAAATTATTAGGTTTTTCAAAATCGAAATTCATAACCTGTGAGAAAGTGAGTGAGTGAATGAATGAATTAATGAATGACTAAGTGGTAATTGATATTCAAATTTGCCAAAACAACAATTTTTGGAATAAAATTCATTCAATTTTGCAAAAATAATATAAAACAAACACTGCGAAAGAAATTAAATTAATTAACAAACACCAACAAAATAAATACTGAAAAAAAATTACTGTCTATGAGTCACGATGTTGTCTCATTTTCCAAAAAAAAAAAAAAAAACATTGATAAATAACCTCACAAACTTATTTTAGACGTTGAAATTGTTTTTGTTGGTATTTTGGCGAATTGAATATTTATATATATATGTGTATGTGTGTGTGGCTGTGTATTCCAATTTCATCTAACTGTCTATCTATACACAAACATCTATCTATCAAACTTGACAAACAAATAGAAAAATAGAAAAAATAATAAAAACGCTGTAATAAAAACAATAACAAAAACTAACAACAAACAAAAATGATCGTCTGAATTAAAAGCTGTTGTTTTAATTACATACTTGACTAAATTCAGTGCATGTCATTAATATATTATCGCAGCAATCATTTGATATGCTTGAATATATTGTATGTACTCTTACACACAAACACACACAATCATACACTCACACAAAGAAAACAATGCAACACTTCATAGATTTAAAAATACAAAACATAAATACATAAATATTTGCACAATGTACTGTTACAATACAACAGTTATTGTTGTATGAATAAGTTTTTTACATAAAAAATATTGTAATGCACAGTGGGGCAACAATGTTTTTTTTCTGGAAATAAATCTATTTACTTTTGATCGGCTAAATGGCTTTTGCATGAAATTTAACACAAAGACAGCAGAGGAGTGTAGCATAACTATGGGAGTTCACATACCATAGGGACTTCAAGGGCGCAACTAAAGGGTTTTTAAAAGTATAAATGTTCCCCGGACATTAAATTTCATTCGGTTTTAACTCGCTCAAATAACTCAACACTTAACACTTAATTTTGTCATTCCGTAAAGCAAAGAATATATATTTTTCATTAAATAAAGATCTGAATCGATTTAGTTATCTACGTCCATTCGTCTGTCTGGCATTTCGTCCTGGAAAGTTTCCTATTTGAAATCGGCTAAATCATCGGTTTCATAGAAAACAAGTTATAGACTTATATGACCAAATGTCTTCTTCAATTTTCATGATATTTGTCACGTTGATATTACGTGGAAAACATAACCATTATAGACTTTTTGGATAGGCCAGGCAATATCCCCCATACAAACTAACTAATTTAATACTGCATATCTCTATAACTTATACAGGAAAACTCTCGAAAATTGGGACATAAATAGAGATTTAAGTACAAATTATTATAGGAAACAGAAATTTTTAGGTTAGAGCACGAGGGGTTGATAGAATCAAAACCAATCGTAACTGTCACTATCTCATATCTTTAAAACTTTCAAAGCTGATTTCTTGAAATTGGACACTTAAAGAATTAATAACTTAATATTAAAGATAAACAAAATTTTGGTTACGGCACGTGAGAACGGTAGTTTCGCTACAAACTAAATTTTTAACTATATGATGTATCCCTGTACCCCTATAACTTTGTCCAGGCAGCAATAATGGGTTCTCTCCCGAACAAAAGTTATAGATTTATTTCCTAAAAATACAGTTTCTGCCCCACTGTGTAATGTAGTGCAAAAACTTCATTTGTAAGTTTGATTATTTTAATTAAATTTATATTCAAAATTATGTATACACAGAAACAAACACACACACATATATATATGGATACATAGTTAGAGAGATAAACATCATCGCAAGTATCATTAACATCATGTTTGCTACTAATAAAGTCATCTGTAGAAATATTTAGATAATAAATAAAATAGTTTTATATTTTCAGATAGACAGACTTGATAGATTGTTACATATTTCCAGATAACAAAATATTTATTTATTTATTTATTCATATGGAGAGCAAGAAGAGAAGACAATTTATTAGATTCTTTATAACACTTTAATACCAAAATGTATTAATTATAATTAATAAATATTGCAATAATTAAATACGTGACAAGTTTATTAATCATTTAATTTAATATTTATTTAGAGAATTTAAACGAAAACTTGGAAACAATATAATTTTAAATGGAATCGGTAAAAAAAAGAGATGATGCCTCATGTCAACACATCACAGAATATGATTAAATAGAAAATTCCGTAGGCAGTTGCAAAAATGCACTTGTGATATGTTAGAGAATATTTTTAAAAATTTCCAGAAACGTGGCTTCTTTGCAATATGGCAACATTAATGCAAAACAATTTAAAGTACAGAGATATTGCTTTTCTGAATACACCTATTTAAACCAAGTAAGAGCGTAAGACTACTTAATACTTAATACCCTACACCACACTGTAGGGCAGAATCGATTTTTTTGGAAATAAATCAGAATTGCTGAATGACTTTGTATCAAATTTAATACAGTGATAACAGAATATTAAAACATTGAAAGTATTTTTTATTGAAATTATGACTTTTATTGAAAAATTGATTTTTTTTAATAAAAAAATTCATTTTTGAGTGGAAAATTAATTTTTTATTGAAAAATTTAATTTTTTGTGAAAAATAAAATTTTTTGTGAAAAATTAAATTTTTTGTGAAAAATTAAATTTTTAGTGAAAAATTAAATTTTTTGTGAAAAATTAAATTTTTAGTGAAAAATTAAATTTTTTGTGAAAAATTAAATTTTTAGCGAAAATTTGAATTTTTAGTGAAAATTTGAATTTTTAGTTAAAAATTGAATTTTTTGTGAAAAAATAAATTTTTAGCGGAAATTTGAATTTTTAGTGAAAATTTGAATTTTTAGTGAAAAATTAAATTTTTAGCGAAAATTTGAATTTTTAGTGAAAAATTGAATTTTTAGTGAAAATTTGAATTTTTATTGAAAATTTGAATTTTTAAAATTTGATTTTTTTATGAAAAAATGAATTTTTCAATGAAAAATTTATGTTTTTGTGAAAATTGAATTTTTTTGTGAAAATTTGAATTTTTTTGTGAAAAATTGGATTTTTTTGTGAAAAATTTGATTTTTTTGTGAAAAATTGGATTTTTTTGTGAAAAATTGGATTTTTTTGTGAAAAATTGGATTTTTTTGTGAAAAATTGGATTTTTTTGTGAAAAATTGAATTTTTTTGTGAAAAATTGGATTTTTTTGTGAAAAATTGAATTTTTTGTGAAAAATTGAATTTTTTGTGAAAAATTGAATTTTTTGTGAAAAATTGAATTTTTTGTGAAAAATTGAATTTTTTGTGAAAAATTGAATTTGTAGTGAAAAATTGAATTTTTTGTGAAAAATTGAATTTTTTGTGAAAAATTGAATTTTTTGTGAAAAATTGAATTTTTTGTGAAAAATTGAATTTTTTGTGAAAAATTGAATTTTTTGTGAAAAATTGAATTTTTTGTGAAAAATTGAATTTTTTGTGAAAAATTGAATTTTTGTGAAAAATTGAATTTTTTGTGAAAAATTGAATTTTTGAGAAAAATTGAATTTTTTGTGAAAAATTGAATTTTTGTGAAAAATTGAATTTTTTGTGAAAAATTGAATTTTTGTGAAAAATTGAATTTTTTGTGAAAAATTGAATTTTTGTGAAAAATTGAATTTTTTGTGAAAAATTAAAATTTTTTTAATGAAAAAAGATTTTTCTCGGGAAATTTGAATTTTGGTCAAGTCCAGATGTTTTAGTGAGCTCTAAGAACTAATGGACCGATTCTCGCACAAATTGGTTTGGTTAGTTTCTCAATCATGCGAAGCACTCTCTCAACTTTGCAGAACAACAAATAATTCTCATTCCATTTAAAAAAAATCTCATTGATCTGACATTCATTTTTTCGTTTCTGGGGCAGAGGCTTTTAAACAAATATTACATATTATGAGGAACTCTGTTACGATGTTTTTAAAATTTATATTCAAGATCTAAATTGATGAAATAAATATAGTCTTTCGCGAAAAAATTTTGGGTTTTCCTCTGTTTTTCCGATCTCATCGGAAATACTTTTTTTCAAGGAACAAAATATTCATAAATCTTCCTTTCAAATTCAAAATAATAAAAATTTTTTATCAAAAAAATAAATCTACACTTGCAATAAATCTTTAATAAATAACCGTTAAATATTAAAATTGAATCTCAAAATAATGGCTGATTTAACCTAAATGCAAAAAAAAATAGTAATAATGTTCATAACATAATTTAAAAATGGCCAACGGTGTTGAAAAATTAGAAAACCCACATTAAATAATAAACAATTTTTTGAGAAAAAATAATAATAATAAAACACTAGAAATTCTCAAAAGTCGACACATAATGGAATCTGGCGCCCATTCAAGTCAAGCTCTGTTTGTCTAGACTCGATACACAACATTCAGCGCTACTTAATTTATATTACGTTTGGATTTTTTTTTCAAAATTGTTCGAAAACACATGGCGTTTCACCTACTCCCGCTTAAAATGTTTGTGATTGTTTTTATTTTTATTAAATGTTTTTTGAAGAATTTATAAAATTATTTTAGAGACATTTAATTATTTAAGAAACAATTTTAATCGTTTCTGATTTATTTATTTTTATAGACAAAATGTTTATTTTTATAGTGTCATGAATTGTGTTTGGATTGTTAAAAAAGGTATTTAAATAATTTATTTACTTATTTACACTCAATTAAAATAAATTATGGTGAATTGTTTCACATTCACGCCAACTTAAAAAATTTCATATAAAAGAGATTTTTAATTCGTATTAAGATTTTTAATTACAGTAATAATATTTTGTTATAAAAAGAATTTAGGTTAAATGTTTGTTTTTGTTGTAGTTTTTTAAAGTACTTTAAATTTATTATTTTTATTATTATTTTGGAGCAAAAGGAGCCATCATGGGCGTTAAATGTTGCACGTAGGTTTAGTTGTTAATAATTTTTTTGGAAGATTTTATAAAAAAAAGAAACAAAATTTTAAATGCGGTCACTTTGACAAGACATTTTTAAGGTTAATTGTTAAGATTTTCTGTTTCTTTCATATTAATAACGAAGTATTCAATTAAAGAAACTGGGGCTGGTTCGAAAAACATAACCTTAATATTTTTGTTCTCCATAATTCTCATTAAAATTTTCGAGATTTTACTGAATGGACATTTTTTTTAGATTTCATAATGGAAGATTCGAACAAACAAATTAAGTAACGAGACTCTTATCTTTTATTTGAAAACCACATTGCAAATATTGTTAGGTATACAAATTAATAACCACAAAGTAAGTCGTTACATCAATTAAAATATTATCCATTGTTAACCAATACTTTATCCGATTAGATAGATTCTGCACCAAAAAATAGTCATCGGTTTCAGGCTTATATCTGGCAAATTATTTTGTGGTGAGCTGTTGTCCAACAAGAGCGTTCTCAGATCGAAAAACATAATAGTCGGAAGGAGCAAGTCTTTTTCTAACCCCTACAATAGAATATGGATTCGGAGCCAAAAGAACTTCTAGAGTTTCCAGGCAAAAAATTTATCTAGATAACTTCTGATACGCTTTTCTACAGTGAAGTAATCGATCAATATAAATGGTAGTAAGAAGGAATATTGCCAGGGCTATAAGGCGGATGAGTCGAAACCTTTCACCTGTAAAAACCCTCTGATATAAACTGATCCGATTTTAACAATTTATAATACAAAACACTCTTCGGATTCTACAAAATATATAGAATATTACCTTCGAATACGGTTTTATGTTAAAAAAAACCCGGTTAACCAGTTTTTGTTTGGTTATTAAAAATTTACGGAAAAGAAATTATATTAAATAATAGAAATCCAGAGTTTAACCAATTAAAATTTATATCGTGAAATGAAAACAAACTTCGTCCAATAATCCTTACACAGTAGAAGGCCCTAAATGAGTGGAATATAAAAGTTTTTTGTTAGTGTTTATACGATACTGAAGTATTTAAAATGATATCTCGAGAAACCATACTTTAATTCGGAATTAAATTTACCTAAAAAATGTATTCTGCCGAACTAAAAAAACTTGCAGAATCATATTTAATTATTTTTATTGACGCGCACATAGCAAAATCGATTCGGAAAATGATGTAGTAGTGAAAAGTTTGAAAGTGATTTCCATTTAAAACCGGTTAAGCGACTGAAAAAAACTGGCATGTCGAATAACTCCAAAATAGAAATTATTCGATGCAAATAACCAGTTAACCGATTTCCGGTTTCGGTATTTGAATGCACTATCACATGCCATCTCATGTATTATTATGTTTTTAAAGTATGTTTAAAGCAAGCAAAAAAATACATGGACCGGTCTATAGTCCTAACCGTCTATTATAGTATTACTTGTTACCTTTTTCATTCCTCTTTTACTTTTTAAATTTAGATTTTTCATTGCATAAATGCATCAATAATTGCATTACAAATTTATATGTAAATACAAAAATTTCCTTATTTATTTATTTATTTATTAATTTATTTTTTCTTTACAAATATCAATTTAATTTCTATTAATTATATTTTTAGATTTCTATTTATTTAAATATAGAAAACAAAAATAAACAAATTAAACGTTTAAAAGTTCAAAGTTCATTTAAAGCACTTAAACTTTCAGTGATTTAAAGACAATCACCAGTTTTTGTTGTCAAAATGCATTTAAAAATTATTTTTAATTTAAATCAGTTTAAAAGCTTTTGAAAAACACATACAATTATTTAATTTGAGTCATTTTGCTAATCTTTTCCACTAATCTTTCTCGCTAATTATGACATTAAGAACAATTCTAAAATTAAATTTGTTTTTTTTATTTCATTTAATTTTTCTAATTTACTTTTATTTTATGGCCGACAAACGTCACACAAAAAATAAAAAAAATTATAATAAAATAAAATAAAATGGAAAAAAGTCCACAAATCAAAACACTTGTACTTTCTGACAAAACATTTAAATTAAAGTGCAATTGGAGCTATAAAATTAAAAAATATATGTTTAAATAAATAAACAAATAAAATGAGGAAGAAATATTAGTCCCCAACACATAACTTAATACAATAACAAACATAATACACACACATAAACAAAAGTCACCGTCATTTGCCTTAATGTTATTTTGAAGGACCCCTGCGTCCATAAAACAAATTATATATTGAAATAGTTTAAATTAAAATTATTTTTCTTTCATTAACTTTTTTAACAAAAATTAGTATTTAATTTTTAAAGTTCATATTTCTTGTGGACAGAAGTCACCGTCACTGGTAAATTAACTTTAAGACTGATCTCGTATAATTGGATTAAAACAAGTAAAAAGTTATACTCGACAAGTCCAGCCATTTAATACCCTGCACCACATTGTTCGTTATAAGTGGTAGATTCCACTACGAGCCACCCTCGTATAAAGTATTTTTTAAATTTATGCTTAATTGTACAGTATATTAAACTTCCATGTGCAATTAATACGTTCTAAAAGGTTTTTTTCTGTGGTTATTCAATAAGAGTTAAAAGAATGTATGGACCAACTCTCGTAAAAATTTCGTACATTGATTTTTGCTTATTTTTGTCTCGATTTGACAAATTCTTATTACAATATCAACGTATTTGTGAGATTTAAGACCTTCAAATTGATATTTGAAGTGGGGTTGTAAGAGACCTATGAAAAAGATGGTCCTCCGATCCTCATATGGTTTGGCGCATCGTTTTAGAATCCGAAATATTTGCAATGTTAAACGAAAACACTGGCACTGGTATTTTCCCCAGTTGGACGTATTTTAACATGGAGAAAGAGGGGGAGGGCTTTGCAGGAAAAACTCATTTACTAGACAGTTAAACATAGTGCATTCAAAGATTTGCCGTCAAACTGTTTAGAAAATTTGGTTCAGGTAGATGTTTCTAAAGACAACAATCAACAATTAACACAGTTCTCAGACTATTTGGTACGAAAGGCTAAAGGAAATGCAAGTTAAAAAGCGTATAAGGTCAACACGCTGCTAAAAGTTAAGAAGCTAAAAAGTGATCACGAAAATTGAACTCAAGTGGGATGTCGAAACGTATGTTCTGACAGATTTTTCGTAACTTTCTGGTCAAAAATTTTTCATTTTGATGCTCAAGAGAATGTGTAAGAAAAGTTTAGCAACTAAAAGCATTAAAAATTTCCCAAAGTTCCCGAAGATGCGTCTAAAAATACCGAAATCTACATCAAGAATGAAAACAAAAAGAGCTGAAAACACCTGATAATGTTTACACTTATTTTTGGCCTGACTGGGCACCCAGTAACTATGGCAAATAAGCCCTTGAGTGGTCTGGAGCTAAGGTCAGTGAAGATATATTTGGTTCTATTCAAAAGTGAAATGAAGATCAGCAAAATGTGTCCAAAAGTATGACGCACTTTAAACGGAGATGGACTACCCGTTTGAGCAAAGTCACAGCACTACATAAACGTTGATTTAATTAACTGAAATAATATTTGAACAAAATATATTTTGTTGATCATTTTTATATTTTAAAATACTTTCCTGATCATTAGGAGCCCTTCAAAATTATACATGATAAATGACGGTGACTTTTGTCTATGTGTGTGTATATAGAGAGTTGCAACAACTACATATTTATAGCAAATTGTCACATACAAGCATATATTTATAATAAAGATAAAAAACCTTTAAATAATAGTTTTGCTGAGTTATCAGAAAAATAATGTTTTGATTTTGTTTTCATATTTTATTTTTACTTCACAATTATTTTTATATTTTATACAAAAGAATAAAGTTGTTGCAAGTATATGTAAGTACTTTAGAGAGTCAGCACTATGCAAAAATATTGATGCAACACTAGCAGCAGCAGCAACATTAAAATATCATAATAAAGAAAAAATAAACATACAATATAACAATAACAAAATGTTGCTCTTTTGTTGCAGGAAGTTTGATAGCGAAATGACCCAATTTAATGAACCCCATAAAATGTGTGTGTGTGTGTATGCATGTATATAAGGAATAGTGTTGGAAACAGTATTCTCATGTGTTGTGTATGCAGCAATTATTTTCATTGTTTTTTTTTTGTATTTAAAACATGACTTTAGAGCTTATGTTGCCATCCATTTACATATTTACACATAAAAATACATAATAATGCAGATATAATATACAATAACATCATAGAAGTGAAACTAGACATGGAGTATGTAATAATATATATGTTGTAGTAATAAGTACCTGCAGACAGAGCTTTGAAAGATTAGAAATTCAAAATTATATAACAGAATGCAGCATTAATTAAAAACAAAAAAAAACTATTTAGAAATAAAGAATTAACTTTAATTATTGGAAAATATTGGATACACAATTTAAAATATTGTCCATCATTAAACACTAATTTTTCCCACCGTTCTGGTGGCATTAAAATTCCCCGCGAAACGAATTCCTCTTATGTAAAAAGTGAATAAAATCAATTTGTGATACCCTTTTTCGAAATAAAGCGTATTTTATTAAGGATGTCTTGCAATGTCTGTGCTATAAGACAAATGTTCCAAAATTTCCTATCCATTATTTTTCACTTGTTTTACAACAAGTGCCCAACTTTAATGTAAGTTTATGACTCCCTAACTGTTCATTTCTCGTTGAATGCTTCTTTCAAACAAATCACTTGTTCGGTACAGCTAATTATCTGACCCGATAAAGCTTCAACTTAATGTCAAGGATATTCGATATCAGTTTTGTTATAGTTGAAACAGTTCGTATGTATCGATTACTTCTTTTCTGTAGACATGACAACCTTTAGCCGAGTTAAAACCAAATCGGTGCAAAGCGTAGATCCAACTGCCATGAGAACGACTTCGGCACTGAAGTATAGTGGGACGAGTTTTTTGGCTTTGAAGTTCTTGAAATATAATTATTTAGATCATTAGTAACAATATAATTCAAAAATTCAAAGGAGTGAAATCGAAAATTCTTTCATTAAAAAAATTTTGTTTGATCAAGTTAACTTCCTAAAACATGTCGGCTATTATGTTCAATGTCAAACATATGAATATATTGGTAAATCTGATTAAGATGAGGGACCAAACTTTTCAACAAAACCCAACTTGGTCCCATAAAAAGTTGACCATCAAACTGTTTCTAATCTCAGTAAACAGTTAACGGAAAAACTTGTCCGTTGATAGAAAACTTAGTTCTAATTAAGTTTCTAAAGCTAAAAAAAATATTAAGCATTTTCAAAAAAGCACCCAAGATATCGGGTAGGAAAGCAGCCTGGTTATTTCAATGCTCGGACTATTCGGTACGAAAACAAGCTAAAAAATTCCTGACAGGAACGCTGATGAAAATATAGAAACCAAATAATAGAGCACGAAAATTGAAGCAAAATTTTCTAAAACAGTATTTTTGCTACACAATGAATGATGGCAGTTCTTTCGCAAATTCTTGATCAAAAATTTTATGTTGATCTGATAAGCACTATGCAGTTGCGAAAACCGGATTTATAAAAAAAGGCTGCTTCCATTCATAAGACTTCATATTTGGTCTGTTTCTATGGTAAACAAGGCCTTGAGTGGTACAATAACAATAATGTGAAAGATAGATAAATTCTGCGAATTGCCTGGATCCAAGTAAAATGGAATTGAAGAGAACAAAAAATGTGTGTTTGAACAAGGTGACAGAAAGGACTATAAATACGTTAATGAAAGGATTTCCGAAAAAATCACTAGTGAAATTTGAAATAAGAATTATTTCAAATTTCAAATTATTTTTTTTTTAATATTTCAAATAATCAATTCATTAAAATGGACTTAATTTCTTAATTAAAAGCAAAATTAATGTAAAAAAGATAAAATTTTGACATTTATAGTTTTGAGTTCTAATTAAACACGTGCTGACCAGCTGAGAAGAACCAAAAAGCGTTTCGAAAAAAAACAGCCCCTCATATTTGAGGTATTAACTAAGAATACTAAATAACATTTTAAACGATTTAACTAAAATACAAGTTAGTTGGTTGCATTTTTAAATCCTCAAATGACAAATGAAATTCTTAAAACTTCATATATATTTAATCAATGGATTTAGATAACTAAATAAATATCTAACAGAGCAGCTGTTCGAAGGGCGTGGTACTTGCACACTCTTTAAACTCACACACACATAGTTCAGTTTGTTAGCAACAACAACAACAAGAACATGAAAACTACTTAAAGTTGCATGAATGAATGAAATTGAAACTTTTCTTTGTTTTCCTTTTGAACTAAAAGGAAAACTTCATACCTGCTGTACACACACACACACTCACATACATTTGTAACTTATATTCCTAGAAATAAAAAAGAGGGCAAAAGGAAAATCTATGTTAAAAACCATGATAATTTTTAAGGATAAAGAAGGATATTAATGAGTCGTTACTAACTGTTGTGTGTATTTTTCCAGTTTGTCATTGTTTAGTTATTTTACCACAATAATGATGACGTTATGCGTGTTGTAAAACAACAGCAGCAACAACAACAATAAACATGTAAGTATTTATTTGCATTTTACACACACTTTTTGTTTGTTCGCTTTTGTTTGTTCAATTTTTGTCCGTCTCTTTTATTTAATTCCAATTTCTCCTTTCCCAGTACCTTTTTTGTATTTGCTGTTGCCTTGTGCCTTGTGGCTCTTTGATTGTCTGTTTATTTTTATTATTTTCATTTTTACGATTGTGCTCTACTACTCTTGAAAAATAAGCAACCTACAAGGAGAAATGTAAATGATCAGCTGACATATAATAACCGGCAATTACTATGGATCGCCAAAACAAAAGCTCATGAAGCTAAGTGGAAATTCGTTTGGGTTAGCAATGGAAATATATTCGCTCGAAAAAAGGAAAATAGCCCATCTATCATAATCAACAGCGCAGCAGATATTGAATTAATTACACCGATAATTTAATTTGATTTTAGATTTAATTTTTTTCTATATCAAAACAAATTAAAACAATGAACAATTCTCAAAGAAAAACATTAACTTCCTTTAATGAAATAAATACAAATTTTTTAAGTTATCCCATGTCACTGATTTTTTTGAACATACGATCACTACGCTTAAATTTCGCATCTTTTTTGGTTAGCATAAACAAAATAATAAATAATATCAAACTCATAATTCTTGTAGAAACTAATATAAATAATAGTGAAACCAATTTGTATAATATAAAAGGTTTTAATTCAATTTTCCTGAATAGAGATGGAAAAGGTGGTGGTGTAGCCGTTTTTATAAAAGAGAATATTATTTACCAAAGAAACTCTTCGAATACAAAATCTTTTGAACTATTACAAATTGATATAAACATAAATAATAAAAACATCTCTATCCTCTCCATTTACCGCCCGCCACATCTAAAAGTATATGATTTCATAAACGAACTAGAAACAATAATAACAAAAATAAACAAAAAACAAGAAGTTATAATTGTTGGGGACATAAATATAGACATAAAGAAAAGTAACAAAACAACAACGACTTACCTAGATTATTTATTATCAAATGGTATGCAATGCATGATAAATGAGAGTACACGTGAAGATTTAAATAAGAATATAAGTACATGCATTGATCATTTATTTATTAAAAACAACAGAGAACAAGCTTTCTCACATGCTAATGTAATAACAACAACCATATCAGATCACTACACTTTATTTTTTTGTACAAAAGAAAAAGAAAAAAATATGGATAGGGCAACCAATAATAATCAGGGGCCAAAACTAAATAACTTTTTAATAAATAAAAAAATACAAGAAGAAAATTGGAGTGCGATAACAGAATCAAATCAAAGTGTAAATAATATGTTTAACCAAATAGTTGAAAAATTTAATGAAATTTATAATAAATCATATAAAACAACAAAATCTTATAAAAAACGTTCTACACATCCATGGATCAGTGAAGAGTTAATTAAATTTTGTGATATGCGAGATAAACTTTTTAAAATGTGGCTAAACAATAAAAATAATAAAAATTATGAATTAAACTATAAAAAATTTAGAAACCAATTAAACAAAAAAATAATATTTGCAAAAAATAACTATTATCGGCAAAAATTTATTGAATATAGAAGTGATATGCGAGCAACCTGGCAAACTATAAACGAAATAATAGGAAAAAAATCTAATAATATTGATAATACTATAATGAAAAATTACAAAAATGAATCTACATACAACATCGTAAACAACTTTGCTCAGAATTTTAATGACAACGTCAATAAAATAATTCATAAATGTAATATTACAACATTGCCAATACGAGTACCTACACAACAAAATTCAATATATTTACTACCAACAAATGAACGTGAAATATCTAATATCCTGAAAACATTGAATATAAGAAAAGCTCCAGGAATAGACAATATTAGGCCAAAAGATTTAAAAAATAATGCCAATATACTCACGCCGGTGTTGACTAAATTAATTAACCGTAGCATAGAGACATCTCTCGTTCCAGATCTATTAAAAACCTCCATCATAAGACCTATACACAAAAGTGGAAACTATATAGATTATAATAATTATAGACCCATAGCCATACTTCCCGTAATAGAGAAAATTTTAGAAGAAATTGTAGTTAGAAGATTAACAGCTTACCTAGAAAAATACAAAATTATCAACAAAAACCAGTTTGGTTTCCAAAAAGGCAAGAGTATAAACAAATTACTGGGACATTTTTCACACCATATCAATTCTTGCCTAAGCACCAATCAACATTGTTTAGTAACATATATTGACTTCAGCAAAGCGTTTGATACTTTATCACATACAAAGCTGATACAAACTCTATACATTATTGGAATTAGAGGAAATACCCTAAATTGGATCCAAAGCTACCTGGAATTAAGATCATACAGGGTTAAAGTTGATAATGTTATCAGTGATAAAGTAATATCCTATTATGGAGTACCTCAAGGATCAAAGTTAGGACCAATTCTATATATTATCTATGCAAATGATCTGATAAGATGCTTAAAGGAAAGTGAAACATTTGCCTATGCAGATGATACCGCAATTATTGTTGCCAATAAAAATGTTCAAATTGCAACACAAATTATGCAAAAACAGTTAGACATTGCAGCGAAGTGGTGCCACGATAATGGGTTAATAATAAACTCAACAAAAACCAAAATTATGCACATTAAGCCAAGACATCTAGCTGATTATCATATACAAATTAAATTTCATAGCTCTGCATGTCTGCATCATCAAGTCCATCAACAACACCACATCGAAAGATGCACAACGAATATAGAACTCGTACAGTCTTATAAATACTTAGGCGTACATGTCGACAACAACTTTAAATGGAAGACGCACGTGGAAAGTGTAAGAAAAAAATTGCGACAATCTGCGTACATGCTATATCACCTAAGTAATTGCTCAACATATAGCGTCCTCAGACAAGCATATTTTTCACTAACAGAAGCGTATATAAGACATGGAATTACGGCATGGGGGAATGCTTCATATTGCAAATCTCTTCAGAAATCTCAAAACCAAATATTAAAAATACTTTGGAAAAACTACCTAATCTCTAGATCCAGAGATATCTATAACTCAGCAAACACCATTATCTCCTCAAACATCTCTACCAATTCCCATAATTACACCAACATTTCAAACACAAACGCAATTTACAACCCAAATACGCCAATGCAAAGCAATAATACATCTAACCCAACAAACATCTCTATGATCGATAATCGAGAAACGAGCACGCATAACTACAACATTCCTACAACATCAATAAATACTGCACCAGCAAACACAAGCAATGTTAGGAAACATATTAGCAACAACATCCGATCGGAAGAAATAGCAAAAGAGTTGCAAATATTAAATATTAACAGTATATTCTTCACAACAATATCAAATGACTTTTTCAACAATACTAACTTTCTGGAGGAAATAGATCACAATTACAACACCAGACGTAGAGTGCAACGAAGATACAAAATTGACCGTTTCAACAATGAATACGGGAAAAACAAATTAACTGTCATATTACCGAAAATATTAAATAAGTTACCCATAAGCATAATCAATACGAAAAATCTATATAACAGAAAAAAGCTTATAAAAAATTTTTTCATGAGTTCGCAATGAACTATACTTTAAAAAATATATTAATTAAATTTTAATAACCTGCTGACAAGCCAAAGGCTTAGCGGGAAAAAGTAGTTAAATATTTTTGTTTGTAAGTTATAATTATGAAATAATAATTTGAAAATAAATAAATAAATAAATAAAAAAAAAAAAAAAAAAAAAAAAAAAAAAAAAAAAAAAATCGTTAAATCGTCGTCATTTCTTATACCTACATGCGCATGTGGGCGCATTAATGAGCCAACCGCCAGTCATCCAACAACAAACAACAACAGCAAACATCAACCAACAATAAAACACGATTGCAACGACACAATCATCATCAACATCGACTACAACATGAATGACAAACGACGACGACAAACGTTTATGTAGACGATTACGTTTCTAAAATTAAAACAACTTGAAACGATGATTTATCGTAAAATAATGGAGGGTTGAGTAGAAATTTGGAATTTTTGATGATGAAACAATTTGCAAAATTAGAAAAGAAAAAAGAAAATAATTGAATCATTTCAGAATTTTATTATTTACACATGTTGGCTGGCTCCAGTTTTATTTCCAAGGACTTTATTGTGTAAAGGACCTTGGGAAATTGTTAAGAGTTTTAAATGTAATCTGAGTCCAAAAAAATAATAATAATGAAAAATTAAAAATATTTCACATCCATTTATGCTAATTTCATTGTTGCCGATAAGAAGCACCCGACAACTAAATTGAAACGGCTGTCGGACTCTCAATCCATCTCAAACAAGACGAATAATAAATTTAGGTCGTTCTCACAATAGGATCTCAATTAAAATTTTTTCCCCAGCAAAGAAACTCCAACAACAGCGAAACTGTTACAACAACAGAGATTTAGGTTTCTGAGGAATTGAAATCTGGAAAAACTCCTAAAAAGAAAAGATGCTTACTGTCTAAATGTTAACAATCCATGACGGTACTGAACCCACATGCAGGGTACTCAAGTAAGAATTTTAGTGGGAAGGAAAAAGCTTTTCTTAAAACTAGCACCGTCAAGAAAAGGTCTTCAATCGTGAAGTTTATTTCGACACGGAAGAGTAAACAAGAAATGATTACTGGTAACAGTTTAATTAGACTCCGCGAAAAAAAAAAGAATTTCCCCGTTTAATCGTTGACAGTCCATGCCGGATCTGGAGCAGCCACATAAAGAATAATCGAGTCAGAATTCCAGTGGGAAGGAAAAAAATAATCCGATTATTGTAAAACCAGCTACATCATTCGTCAATAAAAGGTATACAATCGAGTAGAAGGCGGATAACACACTTAAGTCTCTGAAGAAACAGAATTTCGGAAAAATACCTGAGAAGAAAAGAAGCTGCCATTTCAAAATGCAAAAAAACCCAAATACAGGGCTCCCAAGTCTGAATTACAGTTAGAATAACTCTGCGAAAATATCGGAGAAGAAAAGGAACCCCTGCCGCACCTGAACCCACATATATATGGGAATCAATTCAGAATTTAGTGGGAAGGGAGAGATAATATAATTGTTGTAAACCGAGCAAAATTGTTCTTCAAAAAAAGGGTTTCAAATGAGAGGTCTCTTTTTATACGAAATAGGAGAGATAATTATTGGTAAACAGCTGCCAAGTTACGCATGAGTTAGTAGAAGACGGAACTGGGGCAAAAAATCAATAATGGTTGATAATGATTTCCGAAGACCAAAAGCTTTATATAGTTTTTTTAACTGATTATTATTTCTTTTAACCCAAATACTTTCAAATTAATGTTGATTGTTTTCAAAAATCTATGTTTGTTGGGTTATCTATTAAAAATTCTGTTATTTGCTCTCTGTTGGGTGTAATAATAAATTTGTTGTGGTGGTGGTAAAAAGTTTATAAACTTATACATGCACACACACCCTGTATATGTATCTTTAAGTTGGAATATATACATAAAAAGAGGGGTTGTTAGATGGATGATTGGTTTAGTTGGATAAATGGCTGCTTGGTTGTTGCTTGCTGATTGCCTGCCTGCCTGCCTGCCGGTTTACCGGCAAATAAACAAGTTTTTTGTTTTTGCTTTTTTCTTCTTCTTCTTCTTTGTGTTTCTTTTTGATACAATATTTTATATGAAAAACGTACGATCTCTTATATATAATTCTTTATAGCTTATGCTGCTGCTTGTAGCCGTCGTCATCATTATCACCATAATTGTATTCATCGTCAACATCATTATTTAGTTTTATCACATGTTGTTATAGTTTTTGTAACAAATTTATTTATTTATTTATTGAGTAGGGGATGTTTGACTCAGTTCTTTTTCTATTTAAAATAATTAAATGAAAAAAATGTATTTTTGTTGCTTTATATTCCCAATTTCATTTTGTTCTTGTTAAATTTTTATATATAATTTATTATTTTTTATTTTCGTGTGGGGATATTGGGGAGGTAAATTGTTTGGAATAATTTATTACTCATGCATCTATGTAAAATCTGAAATATTTTGTTTATTATATATTTTATATATTCATTATATTTATTTATATATATTTTTTTGTTTCTTTTCATTTGGTTCAATAATAAATCTGACCTTGAAAAGTAATGATCATGGCAAATATCATTAAATAAATAAATACATTTAATGCCATTTTTTGGTCCAAAAATGAAAGGAAAAAAATCGCAGATTTTTATTTTGTTTAATTGTATGACATGATTTTTTTAATCAATTTCGCCAACAATTATCTATCAAAGTTGTAACTCCTTAAAATGTTCACTTATCGTAAAATATTCATACTTTAGCCAGCACTTACCTGTGAGAGATTGCCATCGGTGTTATTTAACATCATCTCACTCATTTGTTGTTCCAAACCAGACATTGAGAACAATTGTTGTTCTTTGGTTTCTTCAAGCAAATGTTTCTCATCGGCTGTAGACGAAGGTGACATGACAACATCATCCATATTTGTATCAAATTGCTGAGTTTCAGGTGTCTCAATGTTAAGAGCCTGATCAGCAGGAGTAGCAGAAACTTTACAAGTTTCTTGTAATTCTTGTTCATGTTGTTGCTGTTCTTGTTCGGGAGATGCAAGAGAGTTGTCCATGAAGCTATCAGTGGTCATTAGGGGATTAGTGGTATCAGCCAAAAGACTTTCTTCATGCTGTGTTTCTAATTCATGGTGTTGTTGTTCATGTTGTTCAAACAATTGCTGTTGTCTTTCTTCTTCAGGTTGTTTATCGATTTGTTGTTCAAATTCTTCTAAATGTTGTTGTTGTTGTTCGGCTTCAATTGGTTTTTCCTGCTGATGTTCTTCTTCGTAATGTTGCTGTGGATTTTCACCCAGTTCCTCATGGAAATGCTGTTCTTCAATTTCATGATGGGCTGTAGTTTGTTCCTGCTCAAATAGTTTCTCCTCGTCATGTTTTTGTTCAAATAATTTTTCATCTTCCTGATGAGGTTGCTCTTGTTGCTCCATGTACATGGATTCTTGCATATTATTTGCATTATCCATATCAATGGGCAATTGTGGTATATCCTTGTTTGAGGAATTCAAAGTGTTTTGTAAATTCATTTGTATTTCCTCGGTGGAAGGAGAATGTGAAACATGTTCTTTCTCCTCTACCTGCAAGAGTTCCTTATCGCCAGCCAACTGATTGGCAGCCGATTCGGTGGCAGACTCTTCAATAAATGAATTATTGACACTATCGATTTCTGTGGGTATAGGTTGAACACTGTTCAAAACATCCTCGATAGCATCATCGCTAGCGACATACATTGATCGCTTCATAACATCCTCTTCACCTTGTAGTGAATCCATGACAGCGGCTGGTTGTAAATCTAAATCAGCATCCAAATCGACACAAGTTTCTGGACCATGATCCATATAATTGGTTGGTTGAAAGTCGGTAGCATCTGTGGGTTGTTTATTTTCTTTATCTTGCGATTCAACATCATCATGAGGCAACTGTTGTATAGCCTGATCGGGAGTCATAACTTCATCCCTTTGCTGGAAGTTATCTAGATCCTCTACTTCCAATTCATGAGGACGTTTATCGGCCTCTTGCTCGAATTCTGACAATTCTTTGGGTAGAGGAACAGCATCTAAGTTATTATCCCCTTTTCCTTTACGGGGACTTTGTGCCACAAAATCATCATCACCCAAAAGATGACGTGGTACAGCAGTGGGTGCTTGTCCGAAATACATTTGTGTTTCCACCGTTTCACTCAACTCAACGACATCGTTGTGTTGCATGCCAGAGGCAAAAGGTGAAGTTGGCGAAGCAGGATTAGAACCAAAACTGGGTATAAATTCTTTAGCATCTGGATTAAGCTGAGAATGGCCCTGATCCAATTCCAATTCATTAGGCCTTTGGGGTGTTAGAGGATCTGAATTTTCTTTATTCTCCAAATTAGACATGAAATCGTCAAATGCCTCATTGGTTTGGGGTGCCGCCACCGCTTGAACGGGCACATTTTCACTAAGACTGCTAGTGCCGTTTGTGGTGTTAGTGGCCAAAGAAGAGGGATCCTCTTCATCGACCATTTCATGATGATGTTCCTCAGGTTTAGTTTCAATCTTAACATCTACTTGGGGCACAAAACCCTCCACTGACTCTGTTACATTCGAGGTGGAGGAGAAATCAGTCTCATTTTTAAAACCATCCAAATCGCTGTCCATCATATTGAGTTTCTCCTCAAATCCAGTGGAAACCATTTGGGCATAATCTTCATTTAGATTAACATTATCATGACCATTGGTATCGTGACCATTGCCCATGTTTAACAAATCATGATGCTGTTGTTGATGTTGGAAATGACTACTTAGATGATGATCACCACTACCGAAAATAAAACCACCATCATCACCATTACCAAATTCATGAGCAGCATTATTGCTTGTTTCTTTTTCTGCCAACTCATGGCTTTCGTAAGTAACATCGTCGTTGTTGTCTAGGCCAAAATTCTTCAATGTATGCAGCTGCTGCTGCTGTTGCTGCTTTTCGCTCTGCTGCACTTCTTTGACGTATTTCAATTCATCGTCGTCGCCAACATCGTGTTCTTCGTGGTGTTCATCGTATTTAACACCCAAGATATCTCCGGCTACTCCACCACCAACTTCTCCCTGTACAACACCTACCACTGCATCACAGCCGGCACTGGCAACATTTACATTCATGTTGTGCATACTACTGTTGTTATCCATCATGTAATTTTGTCTGTTTTCCAAAAATTGATCCATAATTTCTTGGTTCTCCATTTTAAAGATTCTTAAATTTGTTGCTTTTACTTTTTAAATAAAATAAAAAATATTTTTATTTTTTTTCTTTTCTTAACAGGATTTCAAATGCGCACAACACAAAAAACAGTTTTCTGTTTTATTTTATTTTTTTAATATTTTTTTACAAGTCCTTTCTATATGTATTTATTTTTTATTTTGTTCTATTTCTCTGTGTTCAACTCTCTTTTTTCTCTCTTTTACTTTTAGTTAAACTTTTTTGTTGTTTTAATTTTTAGGTTAAATTTCTCTTTATTGTCCTGCGCTAAATAAAATTTGATTTTTTTGTTTTGTTTGTTTGTATTGGTGTAAATTTATTATATATTTTTTGTATTTGTTCTTTAAGTTTCTTTTTAAATACTCGTTTTTTTTTGTTTAAAGCTAAAATAAATGAAAATAATTTATTAGAAAAAAAATAAAATTTAAATCGAAAACTCAAAACTGAATTTTTAATTAAAATTCTATTTTTTCTTATTTTTGCAAATTTCTCAAAGATTTTGTCGTTTTTGTACGCGTGATTCACCTTTTTTGAATTTCGCAAATTCTCTTTTGAATTCCTTTTTGTATTCTTTATTTCAATTTCAAATTGCTACTACATATATTTTTCCTTCCTTTTTTGCACACTTCTTTTTTATAGACGAGAAAAAAAATTACACAAAAGTTTTCTTTAATAAAATTATTTTACTTATTCAACTCTTTGAGATTTTGATTTGCAAAAATAACAAAAACAAAATTCGCGTATATATGCATAAACAATATAAAACATTTGAAAATTGTTTAAACAAATTCTTTTTTTTTTTTTGCAACACACACACACCACACTTAGAAACGCACAGTTTAAATACTCTGCTGCTTTCTGTAAACTTTTTTGTTGATGATTCTGGAATACAAGAACAAATATTGCCGACTTCCGCAGCTGCCGTCCTTTTACTTTAACGAACGCGAAATGAATATACGAGTTTTAAAACAGAAAAGCCCTGCAACGTTTCGTTTAAACGGCGGCGTTGGTTTTTTGCAATCGTAATTAGCAGCGGCTCAAAATCGCCTGAATGCTAATGTAAACTTCAATGGCATTTTTGTTTATTCTATTAGCAATTTAATTTCACTGTTAAAATTTCTCCATTTGAAATACGAAACAAATAATAACGGTACTTGAGAGTGTATGTCAAGAAATAAGCTGTCAATTTTGTTTACATTTTATACGTGTTTTCTATTTGAAGTTACTCTCAAGTTTTGATAAGATGGCTGTTGATGTTTCCGTTCGTTTGGCACAAATACGGAAAATGTATCGAGCGATATACAGTGATGCAAAGACGATTTTATTTGGTAATAATTGCGTAAATTTAGAATCAGTCAGTGTATTTTCATAAAATTTAACATAAATACCTTGAGGTTCATTGGAACAGATCGTATTTAGTCATATCTGTTAATTAAATTGTCATTTATGGTCTGTGTTAAAACAAATTGCACACATGATCTTTATATTTCCCCAGAAATAGGTTTGTTTATTTTTGGTGGATGGAATATCAATTTTATTTTAAGAAATATATGCCCAACTTGCGTCAAATCAAAACCTAAGACGATTTTAATATGTACGTCCCACAATGTGTTCAAATCGATTTTTTATAATAATTCTGTAACTTTTGAACTGTTAGAAATATCTTAATAAAATTTTCCATAATTGGAGGTGAGATATTTGGAAGCTTATCTGGAGGAGTTAAAGTACGAGCAATTTTTTTTATAGAAATTTATATTTTGGTATGCACAATATCTCTTGTTTTAATTTAGATATAAGTTTTTGGCAAATTTTGAAAGGAAATCAATATACCCAACTTTGTAGGGTTACGAACGCCTCTTACCACGTAGGCACTTGAACCCCTATAGTTCAAATTCAAAATTACTCACCTTTAATCATATTTTATTAAGATATCTCCAACGATCCAAAAGTAACTAATCTGCCGATATATGCGATGTACTCATGGCAGGTAACTAATCTGCCATGAGCACATCGCATATATCGTCCCCATGATCGAGAACTGTTAAATTCCAACTCGACCATCTCGAGTATTGACGTATTACGCGGACTAGGCATAGTCATGCAACCCATGCCAATGGCGTTGAAAGGTTAGCGATCAGTTTGACATTACTGTCGAACTTGAGAGATTTCATTGCTGGACAGATTAGTCCACCAAGAATGAATATGGAAGACTTCACATGGACTCTCTTCAAAATTTAAAATGAAAAGGTATACAAAGCAAATTATCCTTGGTCTATGTGTAAAAAACAACAATTTTGTTCTGTCATGTGCAACAAGCTGTTTTTTAAACAAGATTCTTATAAGAATGATGTGCATTAACGGCAATTTAAATTCGTCGACGGCTCTACACATTTAATCAAATCTAATTGGCAGTGATTTTATTAAATATAAAAACAGTGTTGTCGGTTCGACTGTTTTGTTTATATGAGAAATTAGCGATTTTGCTCACAAGTTTTTGTTGAATTTACTTTTATTTGGGAACAACAATGACCAGTAGGTAGAAAAGATTCCTTTATAATTTGGTTTCATATTTTCTTAAAGACTAATCAAAATGTCTTTATTTATAAATAATTGTTGTAATTTAAAGATTTTCAAACTCCTAAGAAAATCTGAAAATTCCGCCGCTATAATTCAAAATTGTTCGACACAGTTATCATATCACTCACATACTCTCTACCACATGTGTTTTTGTTTACTGCACTCGGTATTGTCGAACTCCACGTGAAATTTGTACGATAAAAATAAAAACCTGAATAAAAATGAAAAAAGTTAAAAATAATAAAATAAAAGAATCAAATAATCCTTTGGGTAGTGTTAAAGAAGGAAAAATAAAAAAGAACAAACTCAATGAGGAAAAGAAACTTAAAGAAGGGGCGAGTAAATTGGAGCCACAAGATTTGGCTCCAAAAATAGAGAATGCCAACCTAAAGCCCATCAACCCAGATAAAATCAAAAAGAAGAATAAGAAAAATAAAAATAAATCAGCTAATAAACAGGAAGGAAATCAAGCAATTAAAGTAGCAAATGAAGAAAATGAAACTAAAAAAGATAAAAAATCTAAGAAAAGTAAAGTACCATCAGAAAATGTGCAACAAGCCGAGACACCAGCAGCCAAGGATTTAACAGAAGCAGAATTAAAGAAAATTGAAAAGAAAAAAGCCAAAAAATTGGCTCAAAAATTAAAAAAGCAACAGAAAATATTGCAAATTAAAGATAATACGAAAGATGAAACAGTTCCGGCCACTACAAATGGAGTCGACAAAAATGTTGAAGAAATCAGCAATAAAGTTTTAACCAAAAAAGAGAAAAAGGCCTTAAAGAGACAACAAATAAAGGAACAGAAACTTGCAGGTGAGTTTATAGGATTTTATTTCATATTAACTTACTTAAATACCTAAAAAAATATAAAAATTCTTTGCAGCAAAACAAATTCACGATCCGGCAGTTGAAGCTGCTACAGTATTTGTGGGCAATTTGCCAGTTAATACAAAACGTATACAATTGATACGTTTATTTAAGGATTTGGGACCAGTTAACTCTATACGCATACGTTCAGCAGGTGGAAAAGTTTTACACAAACATAAACAGCGCCGTGAAGCAGGTTCTCTTAACGCCTATGTTGTGCTTAAAGACAAAGAATCTGCTGAAAAGGCAGTTTCTCTTAATGGTGTAGAATTTAAAGATCGTCACTTGAGAATTACTTTGGCTACAAAAAGTCCAAAAGCCGATGAAATGGAACAAGTCAAAAGAACTGTGTTTGTAGGCAATCTTAAATATAGTAAGTTTTTTATTCAGATAAAAACGATCCTTTAAATCTTATTTAATATATTTTCTTGTTCTTAGCCGCCACTGAAGAGTCTTTACGAGAAATTTTTAGCAGTTGCGGTGAAATTGATTATGTGCGCTGTTTAAGAGATGGCGACAAAGGTTGTAAAGGTGTGGCCTATATTTGTTTTAAAACACCAGATGCTGTGGGCTTAGCCTTGGAACTTAATGAGACCATTGTGGATGAACGTCCCATTAATGTAGAACGTTATAGTGTTAGAAAATTAGGGGCTAAAGAAGCAAGAGAAGCCCAGGCCGCCAAAGAAGTTAAATCCAAAAAAGGTGCCAAACAGAGTATAAACAAAAAAGCTAAGAAAGAGAAAACAGGTCAAAAGAAAGCTTCTGAAGATGATGACGAAGAGAAAAAAGCAAAGAAAAGCGAATTCAGAGGTGTTAAGGTAGAAAACCTTAAAAAGAAACAAAAATCAAAAAAGAAAAAATCCAATGATCAAAGATTGCAATTAGCTAAGAAAATTGCTCCTAAAATTAAAACGGAATAAATATTGAATTTATTCTAGCCATTTACTTTGACCTTAGCAATTAAGACTTTGTAAAATAGTTTTTTAACATAATGAAGTAATTATTTTAGATGAAAAAAAGAATAAATAAAATGGTGAGTATACATGTGTAAAAATTGTTTTATTTTAATACAAATTAAAAAATAAATATCTTACAAAGTCAATTTTTTATAAATTCACATCATGGCCAATTGTTTTCTTAATTTCTGTTGTATGTCCAGTGGAAATTTAGGGGCTGTTTTCTTGGCACAATCCAAGCAATAAGTATTTATATAAAAGAAACTACAGTCATTATCTTTGCAAATAACACAATTGCATAATTTACAGTGGGCTCCTAAGGCTACGAAATACTCTGCCTTTGGTTTCCATCTAGGTGGAGGTGCTTGAAATGGATCTCTCATTATGTAAGTTGGTTCATTAAATTTGATGCCAAATACAAATGTAGGTTCTATACCAAAATAATGTACCATTTCTTCCATATCACAGCTTGAGCAGCGGAATTTTATTTTTGCAATACGTTCATCATCTTGAGTTTCTGTTTCGAGTTTTGTATCTATGTCTGAAAGCTTTTTAGAGTTATCTTTTTCCAAAATATCTATTTCAGCTTGTTCATTTCTTATATACAATTCTGAGGTTTCGTCATTGTGTACAGAGGTATTTTGATTTTTTGAACAGGAAGGTTTTACATCATCTGGAGACATTTGCTGTAAAAAGAAAATATACAAAAAAGGCAAACTAAAGAATTATGTACAGTTGTTGTTGCTGTTTTCTAAATTTTATTACATTCTAATTGGGAATAAAAAAGTTTTTCTTCATAACATTTGCAAACATATTTCTTTTATTTTATAATAACAACGAATCAATTTAGTTATCTTTGGTTTTGATATTCTTAATTTGATATCAAATATCTTGGCGTATATCCTTTGCTACATTTACGTGCAATTCTTGAGGCCACCACTGAGGTTTCTCTGTAAAACATACGCTGCCATTGACCAATAATTCTTTGGCCTTCATAACATTTTCTATTCTTAGAAGCCCTAGAGCATGATTAGCTAGGCTGCCAAATATTGTGCCACAATTTCCACCAGCCTCATTAAAAACTGTAGCTGTACTGCCAGCCTCTAGAGGTTTTGTTAACTTTACAGGCATATGTCGCTTGCGTATCACACCTGTATGATGAACACGGGCCGTTAGTTCTTGTCCAATATAACAACCCTTATGAAAACTAACACCATTTAAAATATCACAATTTGCTTCTAAAGGGAAACATTTTCCAGGTGGCATATCAATAACGCCCTCTGCTACACCCAAGCAATATCTAAGTGTTCGAAAATTGTTATCTCTGGAAGCTGCAGAAACCTCTTGCTTAAAAAGTTTACTAAGATCGGTGTATGTTCTATCGCTGGAGGCCAACAAGCGAACCCCCAAGTGTTTTAATCTGGGATCAGGTGTAACAGTTAAATCATTTATTAACTCTTTGTTTAAACTCTGTAAAATACTTTGCGCTTCCACTTGAGGAAGAAAAGCTTGCCATACTTTCAATTCCTGATCCACAGAATCTATATCGATTTTTCGTCTTACTCGATAAAGTTTTAAATGACGTTGCAATTCATTTGCCACATTTTTATCACATTCTATAAGAATATGGTTTGGTTCAGAAGTGCTATATATGATGGTATCATACATTACACGTCCTGCCTTATTAAGGAACATAGAATAGATGGCCTTATTCGAAGAGGGATGCAAATGTTTAATATCATTCGTTATGAGACCTTGTATAAAAGGCACCACTTCATCACCCTTAACTCTTACAAGTTGTCGTTCTGTTAATGGTTCTAAAATAAGTTTATTTTTGGTATTTCCTGTTGTTGAGGTTTGTATGCATCTTCGTGTTAACCATTTTCCAGATATTTGAGATAACCATTTAAGGTTACCCATTAAATTCATTATGCAGCCTCGGTCTTGTTTATTTTTGCTAATTGTAAATAATTTTGTTGGTTTAAACTGTTTAATAAAAGTTTTCTTTAGGGAGTGTTCAATAAAATTGTTATTGTTTTCATAAAAAAAGTATTTTGTACTCACTTTTTTGTAAAAATACAAGTTTTTTTTTTTTATTTATACAATCGTTTAAATTAGGTAAAATCTATTTTGGCTGAATTATTGTTGTTTTAAATGTTTTTTTTTTTCTTTTTTTTTTTGAAAGTCAGCTGTTACCAGTGTTGTCATATGTGTTTTTTAATGAACGTAGGGAAATTAATGATGCCACAGAATAGTTTTTAAAATTCCCAGATATAATCAAGAACAAATATATTTTTTAGGGTAGGAAAAATGGGTTAGAATATTATGATTGTAAAAAGTTGAACAGTATACTCTTTTTATTCTATCTGATGGTTTTCGAATCAAATTCGATAAATATAGTTAATGTATGGTTTCAATATGGGTATATTATCATGTGAAAAATCTTGGATAAATAACTCTTGTTTTTAGATTGGCGACCTTTTTTGAAGAAGAGTCAAAGAAAAAATTCATCTAAATGGATCTTATTTTAATGGTTTAATATTATAAAATATTGGATATAACTATGGATGGGTTTCCTTAAGATCTTTCAAACAATATCCATATTAGTACCATTCATCAATAACAAAACAAGATAATGGATCTGTCTAACGAAATTTCAAGTTCTTATATCTCGAAAACTATAAGTGATAGTAAGATATTTTCTATTTCGTTTTCATAAAATTGAAACAAATTTTGTGAATTCAAATGCGTAGGGATGCAGACTTAAGACGAAATGGGCTCTATTTATACAAAACTTTACCTCAGGGAATGTAAAAAGAGAATTAAAGAACACAAAAAAGTGTCGGAAGGTTTGGTAGATTTTAAACGGAGATAGACAATCTGTTTGAAAAAGGTTCTAAATTTCAACACTAGTGATTAAAGCCATAAAAATATATAATTTTTGTAAATTGTAATAAAACTAAAAACTTTATCCGTGGGCCATCAAACTAAGGGGTGGTGTTTAAACATGTCTTCAGGACAATGTCCTTTTATACAAATCCAGAAGAAAAATATTCATAAAAGTAATTGCGATAAAATTGTTTGTAATAGTTCAATAGAAAATCGATCATTTATATTTGTATTGATCCTACTTGTCCTACATTTTTTCCAGGAAAATAGTTTCTGGGAAAAGCGATTGGGAATAAATCATAGAATCACGCTGTAATAGTTCTTTACATATTCGAAAATTAAACTTGGATTTGTATAAGGGACCTCTACCCATGATTCTATCCATGGTTTGTACCAAATCTTTACTCTCGCTGAAATAATTATTTAGATATTCGATAATTAAAATTGACTTTGTATGGGGGCAACTTTTCCCCCCGATTCTATTTGTTCTATATTTTTACTAGTAAAGCTATCTCTAGCAGCATGATTTCAAGACTTTCGCTGTAATAGTTTATTAATGGTATCTCACAGTAGCACAACTGCTGCAAAATTATTTTATATTTTTATTTATTTATTATTTTTATTAAAAAATGAAATTTAATTTCACTGTTAAGATCATTTAAAAATTATAACTTCACCGTTAATTGTTCTCCTTTTTCCAAATTCTTTGTTTTTCATTTAATATTTCTTTATTTATTGGCCAAAATTTCAAATTTGATGCCATGTTCATGTTTTTCCAATTCGCTGATCAAACTGGTCTTGGCAAAAGCAGCACCAGGTGGTAAGACACCACCGTTTCCTGGCATTTTGTCACTTTCTTTGAGGACTGTTAAGGCACTGCATAGCAAGGCTACACAAGTGGAGCCATAACCTGGATTAGGACCCGAAACTTTAACCATTAGAGATTTTGTAGGAGGGTTAGTATATTGATCGGTAGGTTCAGCCAATCGTTCGGACTGGGCCCAACCTAATGCTTTCATAGTCAGCGAGAAATAAGTTCTTTCCATAGCAGCCTCTGATGGTCCTTCATGTGAGATTAGACCCAGAGAAAAAAGTCGAGGATATTTTAACAACAAATGACGACCAAAGGAGAATTTAGCCATAAGACCAAATAATACCCCAAACAAAGCCACCAAGGAGGCGGTAAAATAAGAACCAAATGTTACATAAGCATGCATTTGTACGGGACGTTTGCGTTCTTGTTCATAAAGAAAACGCTGAGAACGCATTACCACCGAACGATCAGCACCAGGAAAAGGTAAACACACACCATTAACTATTTCCGAACGGAAAATAAGAGGACGACTTTTCAATACAGGTTGAAATTTAGGTAATTTTTCGCTGTATAACTGACTACGTATACCCCGTAATTCTGAGGCATGAGCTAAACCATAAACAGCACTTTCCCAGGTGCCATAATGTATACCCGCTCCTCCGGTAGAACCACCTTTAGTATAACTCTTCAAATAGGTCTCCACAGAATTGACAACGCCATCGAAATTTTTCTCTATAAATACCACACCCATATCGGCGGGTATGGAATCAAAGCCACAAGCAGATATTATATAAACATTCTTTTCCTGGGCTTTGGCATGATATTTCAATTGCATAGTTTCCATATACTGTGGCTCACCACTAACATCCACATGATGAGTACCAGCCTCAATGCAGGCACGAACAACAGGTTCACCATAAAAACGATAAGGACCACAAAGATTGACCACAACACGACAACGTTTGGCCATTTCCACTAAAGATTTCTCATCATTTATATCAGCAATTATAATGGGAGTGTTCATTAGTTTCTTATTGGCTTTAGCACCCATATCTTTGAGGACAGCCTCTAATTTTTCACGATTGCGACCAGCAATACCCCATTTCAGGTTTTCTAACACTGAACAAGCTTCATATACAGTATATTTGCCGGTAAAGCCTGAGGCGCCAAATATTATAACATCCAATTTATCGGCCGACATTATGATTTAATAATGATGATGTCTTAAACCTTTAATTTCTTATCACTCTCTTTTGAAGGTTTTTCGATTTTCTGAAATCAAACACACTTTTTTAATATTTCTTCACGTTTGTCTTGCGGTCTTCTACTCTTCTTACGTGCACTGAATGAATGACTGAGTTATTGTTGCAAATTGACCTTTGACTATCTGATTGAGCAGAAAATAAAAGAAAAAAAGTAAGGAATTACAAATATTTAGTTTCTAGCTAAAAATAAAACGAAATTAACACTTTCTGAATTTTACCTTTAGGATAATTTAGACGGGAAGAAGTGACAATTGTGTGAATATGAGCAAATTGTATGGTGGAATGTTTAAAGTTTTAATGCACTTTTCGTTTTATTTGAATTTAAAGCTCATCGATTGACTAACTCCCGTCCGTCGTTTGTTCCCTTCAACTTCCCGGCTGATTATGGAAGAAATCACAACAAATTGTTGAAAGGTGACATCAATAGTACAGATGATTATTTTTGAGAAAACTGATAAGTACTTGTTAATGTCAACGGTTGCCATTGAAATTTTGTCACAGTGAAATGGAAAAGACAAATATGTTGTTTTTAATTATTAAATGGAAACTTGAAACTGAATTCAAACATTTGAAACCCCTTTGGAAGGAGAGTAGCACATTCTGCAAAAAACCTAAGTATTTTTCTTTACTGCAACTAAAGCTGTAAAAGAATTGCAAAGGAAAGGTTTAGAAAGGATTTCAACGCCTACTAAGCTTACATGAACACCGTTGGCAAGAGTAAATTGAATTCATACCTCGTTAGTAAGATGGGCCTTTACCTAAGACGTTCAGTAGGGCATTAGTACAGAAACGGAGACAGCACTTAACGTGATTGTTCACTTTCTCACAATTGATCGGTTTGTTTGGGGTGTAGCAGTAAGTCTAAACAAAATCTGTTTAGACTGAAGAATGAAAGTATGAAAGGGAGTTGGAATTTTGTGAGCTTGATTTCTTAAAGATCCCGGATATTGCATTTTCGCTGTTATCCGGTCTTCGTAGACTGAACAAAAATAGAAAAAGTCATTCTCTTGTATAAGATTCACATTAGTCACAGGTAATGAAACATGTGAGTATGATAAAATAAAAAGTTCATGCATGTGTTTTTTTTTTTTTACATAAATTTTTTTATAGATCAAACTAAGAATAGGTTCGATCAAACAGACTTTCAATGAATTATGTTTGATTTAAATAAATTATGCGGTAAACTGACTAATAACGGATGCCGTTATAAAAATAATATAAAATATTACTTTATGATGTATGTGTTATTAGTATCAATATTTTTTTAGACACTAATTTCTTTTGATTTATGATAATTTCAAAAAGTTTTTTTTTCATCACGTTTATTTCCTTTTTATCTTTTACAATTTTCTAAAGATCATACAAAATCTCCATAAAACATGTTTGAATCAAATCATTTGTGTAATAATATATGTTGTTTTTAATAGATGTCACTTTTAAGCTTCCATAACGCCGTTCATATTTTAATCTTCCGTCTACTTTGACTTCTTTTATGCTGACAATAAATGCAACTCTGTATGTATTTAGTTTTATTTTAATGACAAACAACACACATATTCAGAGTATTTTGTCTTCTCGGTTTATATTCTTTTCGTTTCGTTTAACCTTTTAGTTTTTATTAAAATTTATTTATTATTTTTATGTTAAAATCAATAAAACCACTTGCAACAAGTGCACTATATTGTGTTTAAATGAAAACAATAGGAATTATTAACATTAAAGTGAAATGTAAACATTAAAAAATGTTTTGAAAAAAAGTAATGTTTCTAAAAATTTCGTTGTAATTATTGTTGTTGTGTGGTGTTGTGTGGTGTTGTGCTGCTGCTGATGATGATGGTGCTGGCTGGCTGGTTGGTGGCTGCTCTTAAACATTTTTTGTTTTAATCAATTTATGTGTGTGAAGAAAAATCAAGCAAAAAAAGTAAAGCCTCCGCCTTCTAGAAACGCGTTTTGTTGTGTCTGTGTTTTTATTTTAGTTTATTTCTGGCGTTGTAGTTTTTCGTTAGTCTTAACTTAAAAAAGCAAATCTGTGTGTTTTTATTTTTACTTGTTGGATATATGATAAAACTGGATACATTAAGAATGATGGTGACGGTGGTGGTGGTGATGTTAGTTTACCAAGTTTATGTGTGTTTGTAAGACTTACTGACTGTCTCGTTGTCTGGCCGTTTGTTAGTTTAGTTGGCCAAAATAGAAGTTTAATAGTAATTGTGGGTAAAAACAAATACTACTAACCAACCACCACTAATACAAAAACAAAACATAAATAAGCTGCTCTAGCTCCCTGTAAGAAAGTGTAAGCTGATTGCTTTGCTTTACTTGTGCTACCTTTCATATATACATAAAGACAATATAGTATTTTGTGTTTGTTTGTTTGGTTACTACCACACTTCACTTCTTATTGCCTGCTGCGGCAATTGTTGCTGCAATAGCAGCATCAAACCAAAAACAGGATCAAGATTAGTTTAACCGCAAACAAAAAGAAGTAAAAAAATCAATTTCAAGTTTACACCGCATACATCACCACTATCCCATACATTTATACTACAACTATAGTACAAAGTAAAAACAAAACAGAAAAGTAGTAATATTTACAGCAACAACAAGAGAACATTATCCATCTACTTGTCCCCGACTATCCACATCCACAAAAAGTTGCAACAAACAACAAATTGATATTATTTTCTTTTTAAAAGTGGAGAGAGGTGCCCACTTTTTATTTTCTATAGTTTGTTTTTAATTCTGTGTGTGTGTGTAAATACTAATTTAAGTATCCGTCTAAATTTTAAGAAGAAAATGTTTAATGTTTATTTTTGTGGTCGGTCTAATAAAGTGCACTACGACATCATCAACTCCAGTCAATAGAAAAACAACAACAACATCAATAGCTACAGCTACTTGAACAACAGTAAAAGTATTTGTGTCAGACTTGTTGGCATAATATTTCGAATTTAAAACATTCATCCATCTTTCTATCAAACTTATCAAAACATACCATCCATCCAAACGATTTTAGATTTTGATCGATTAAAAAGCTAAAATAAAATATTTTTATAATCAACATTTTTTTTAGCTGTTTGCGTTCTACGTGAAATCTTGGTTAATGTCTTTTAAGTTCAATTTATTCGCGTCTCTACGTTTGTTTATTTGTTCCTCGTCAACGTTTTCTTTTTTTTTTTGATTTGCTAATTAACGTGTCGCCTTATCTGCTTGTGAGTGTCATAGTTTTAAACCCACAATATGTTGCGTTTTTTAAGTCGTCGAAAAGCTCGCAATAACTATACGGATAATTCTGGCGGTGCCGGTGTTGGCAGTGGTAATGATCGCACAGATGCCAGAGGTCCCTCGGTATCAGGTGGTGGTGCTACTTCATCTCATATAAAACCACAACGTATACCAGTAAATAAAAATAAAATTGATTGCCGTGTTATATTATTGGATAATACAGATCTATCCATTGAATGTTCCGTAAGTATCAATTACACTTTATTTTTATGTTTATTTTTATTTTTTGTTATCAACAACAAAAATTACCATGAATTTGCATTAAAAAGTTGACATAACAATTATTTTTGTTGAGATCTCCGATTTCTTTTTTGCTTCATTTGTGCGATTTAATGACTTACAATAACAACAATATTTTGTTTAAATAGTTTTTTTGTTTATTAACAGTATTTTTATAAAGAAGAAATTGTAAAATTTTCATATTTTGCATTTTAACAATAAATATTCTTGACCTACGAGAATATAAAATTAATACTTTTATTGTCGTTAATATAGACAAAATATATAAACTCTTGTTTTATGATTGTTTTGTGTGTGTGGGTATGTGTGTATAAGATAATAGTAAGTTTTTTTTAGCTAAATATCAGGTTTTCTTTTAGAAATTTAATTATATTTCATTTTAGCTTTTGTTATGATAATTTTGAGAAATTTATTTTTTCTTTTTAATTTCGTTTCATTTCAAATGATTTTATTTTCATTTCTCACTTTTGTCCATAAAATAGATGTTAAGTTATATCACAAATATTGTTATACTTTTGTTTTATTTCAATAGTTTTTAGTGAAACTAGCGGACCCGGCAAAACTTTGTTTTGCAAAAAAAAAATTTTTTTGCTTTTTATGGGCGTTAACCCTGCCCCTGGTCTTATATGTCATACGTTTTATCCAGTAAAACCATTCCTTAAGGAAGTTGTTGTTGTTGCTATTATAGTTCATTAAATATTCGGTAATCAATATTTGCTTTCTAAGGGCGATATCCCTCCCCTTGCTCTCATCCGTTCTACATTTTCTGCAATAAAACAGTTCCTTGAGAAAGTTGTCGGGACCAAATTTGAGAACTCTCGCTGTTATAGTTCTTTAGATATTCGATAATCAATATTTGCTTTGTACTGGCGATACCCCTTCTCCTGGTTTTATCCGTCCTACGTTTTGTGGGACGTTGTCGGAAACAGAACTGGCAGAACTTACGTTTCGTCCTCCATTATGCGATAAGAATTTTTTTTAGAAAGCTTGACTTCAATTTTCATGCTATGTTTTGGCTTCATCATTCCTGTAAGGAACTTTTTGAGTCTTGTATGTTTATGCTTTAACTTTTCGTATCAAATAGTCCGAGCACTGAGCTAACTGGACTGCTTCCCTATTGGATGTGGTGGGAGCTTTTTGAAAATGCTTTCTATTTTTTTGGCTTTAGAAACATCATGTGGACCATTCCCTCTACTAGATCCAGGTTTTCTATAAACGCACGATTTCTCCCGGTACTGTTAAATAAGATTGGAAACAGTTAGATGCAGACTTTTGAATGTTCGCCAACTGTTTGTGGGACCAAGTTTGGTTTTGTTGGGTCAAAATTTTCAATTAAAAACGATTTCGCTCCTCAAATGAATTTCGGGCGAATTTTCAAAACGTTACAATACTTGAGAAGATCGGCCAGGTATATTAAAAACTTTACATGTCATATTTTTAAGTAAATCTTGACAAAAATTGGACGATTTCCATCGAAATTATTGATGACCTATGCATTATTATATAGATAACTCCCACACTAATGTCCTCCTTACTCCAAATCCACAAGACAAATGTCATGAAAATCGGTATAAACTTAAAAATATCATTGTAACAAATTTTAGTAAAATCGGTCCATAATATCCTATAGGTCTCGTACAACCCCCACTTCCGAAAGTCACCTCAAATGACATAAAACCCATGTAAATAGGAGTTTCAGTTTCAGATTTATAGAAAACATATTTTGGATATAAAATTATGGGTGTATTGAAGTAGAGTTTCATTTCGTACGCCCCCAATTAAAACTAATTGATTTAAGTAATTGAAATGTAAACTTTATTTTCAGAAAAAAGCTATGGGCAGTTTTTTATATGAACAAGTCTTCTATAATTTGGACATTATAGAAAAAGATTATTTTGGTTTACAATTTATGGATGCTAATCATGTTAAACATTGGCTGGATCCTACGAAACCCATTAAGAAACAAGTGAAAAGTAAGAAAATGAGTATTTTTTTTAAATCATGATAATACGAATAATAACTTTCTTATTTACAGTTGGTCCTCCATATACATTCCGTTTAAAAGTAAAATTTTACTCTTCAGAACCCAATACTCTGCGTGAGGAATTAACACGTTATTTGTTCTTTTTACAATTGAAACATGATTTACTAGAGGGACGTTTAGATTGCCCAGATGATAAGGCGACAGAATTATGTGCCTTGGCCTTGCAGTGTAAGTTAATGAATATTTTATAAATGGAAAATGAATATTTTATAAATTAAAAATGTCTTTTTTAATATTTTACAGCTGAATTGGGTGACTATGATGAAAATGTTCACACTGCTGCCACGGTATCGGAATTTAGATTTGTTCCCGAACAAACAGAAGAATTGGAAATCGATATTTTAGAGGAATATAAAACCTGTCGTGGTTTAACACCAGCTCAAGCGGAAACAGCATTTTTAAATAAGGCCAAATGGCTGGATATGTATGGAGTTGATATGCATACAGTTTTGGTAAGTTTTTCTTTTATCCAAAAATTATTTGAATTATAAAACATTTATTAATTTTTCATTTTAATTTTTTTAGGGCAAAGATGGTTGCGAATACCATTTGGGCTTAACACCCACGGGTATTTTAGTGTTTGAACGTGATCAAAAAATTGGTTTATTCTTTTGGCCTAAAATAAGTAAACTCGATTTTAAAAAGAAAAAGTTAACTTTAATTGTTATCGAAGATGATGATGAGGGTCGTGAGCAGGAACATACTTTCGTTTTTCGTTTATATAATGAAAAAGCCTGTAAACATTTATGGAAATGTGCTGTAGAACATCATACATTCTTCCGTTTAAGAGCTCCTGTTAAGGGACCTTCGGCACGTCAGAACTTCTTTCGTATGGGTTCACGTTTTCGTTATTCGGGACGTACCGAATTTCAAGCCACCGTACAAAGTCGTGCTAGACGTACAGTACAATTTGAGCGTAGACCTTCACAGAGGTTTGCCAGTCGTCAATCACATTTATTGCGTGAGAGACAAAAGGCTTCACAGGAGAATGCTGCTTCTGCATTGGCTTCTGTTAATGCTAGAGCTGCGGCAGCTGCTGCTGCAGCAGCAGCAGCCTCTAATACGGCACCTGCAACTCCTGAAATATTAAATACTACAGTAGATTCCATTCTATCAACAGCCAGTATTGATAATCAGCCCACAATTAATACTATAACACCCTCTCCATCCATACAGACGGTTATTCATAATACATCTATTAATAATGCTAATTATGATGATGCCATATGTGGTAGTTCTATACATTCGGGTTCACAACAAAATGCATGCGCTTCATTAGGCCGCAATTCGATTAGATCGAATTCGAGTACTGATGATCCTGCTTATACAAAAATTGGTTCATTTGGTAAAGCTGGTCTAACAGTGAAGTAAGTTTTTTTTTTCTATGAATATTTATAATGAATTTTAATTAATTTTGTTATTTAATTAAAGATTGGATACTGAATGTACTGGTGCTAGTAATATTGCTCCTTATTCACCCAATAATACTAAGAATTTTGAAGAAACAAATCCATTCCGTAATAATGCCTCCCATAATAATTCATTTGGCAAAGCTTCTATACATTCAGGATTAAGGTTAGTTTTTGGTTTTTTGTTGTTTTTTCATTTTAATTTAACATAATAATTTATTTTTTGTGTGATTTTTATAAGCAAATTAATTACATGGTTTTATCATGCATTTAATTATATGTATTTTGGCATTGTTTCAATTATATATATATTTTTTTGTTGCAAACTATCAGCTCATCATCTATTTTATGCTTCAAATTAAAATTACATGTGTTTTCATTTATTTATCTTTATACCCTACACCATTGTAGGTGGTTTGGGGTATTATGCGTTTGTGCAGATGTTTGTAACGGACAAAAACAGTAGTCCTACCACCATTTCTAAGTATAATGTTCGACTGAGAATAACTTCCTGAATCGTTTTAACCATATGTCCGTCTGTGCGGCTGGCTGTGCATGTAATGAAATTAGGCGTGTTCTATTATTTTGGCTCAAGGACAGTGCCCATTGAAATTCGTAATGATCGGTCCATTATAACATTAAAGAACCCATACAAGTGCCCTCCGGAATGGGGTTTTTTGTCCATAAAATTCTTAAAGATAAAACGATTTCAAACAAATATTGCGAAAATAATTCTTATGTTGTTCTAAAGCGTTGTACCAAATAATATGAGGATCGATCCATTATTTCTCATTTCTCTTCCAAATATCACTCGGAAACTCATAAGTGGAACATATACGAAGGTATTGTAATATTTATCTTAATTTAGTTAAAATAAGATAAATATATGTCAAGACTGCAGTGCAAAATTATACGAGAATCGGTCCATAAATTTCACATTAATTTTAAGTATCGTAAAAAATCTATTATATAAATAAGAAAAGCGAATTATACGTGGGTTGTTCATAAATTATTCGAAGCAGTTTTTTACAACCAACAATCTGGTGTAGGGTATGGCATAGTCGGACTTAACCGACTATAACATGTTTACTTGTTTATACTTATATGATTAATGTAGTCAGTTGCTTTATATTTTATTTTTCTTAATTTTTTTAATATTTTGTTTTTTATTTTGTTGTTTGTTTAATAATGTTGTCATTGTTGTATTTAATTATTATAATTATGAAAAACAAAAACTATCGAAAAAATATTGTGTTATTTGTTTTGTATTTGTATTTGTATTTGTATACAGCATTAAAAGTGGCTTGTCGGATAAAGATAAAGAGCTAGATTCATTACTAAAGTCCATAGTTAAAGACCCATCCCCATCAGTTTTAGCCACTGAGGCCATTAATGATGCTAACAGTATAAGGTAGTGTACATTTTCTTAACAAACATTTTATTTATTTATATAATTTATTCAGTATTTTGTTGTTATTCTATGAAAATAATAATTTATTAATTTTAATATTATTCTAATTTGCTTTCTTAAAGGGTCACTATTAATAAAACATTTGATATGGATCATAATACTGAAACGCTTAAACGTTTATCAAATTCCGAGAAACCTAATAATCAAGTGAAATTGGCCAATGTTGGATCAGGAGCTTTACCACCGGGTCATATTAAATGTAATATTTTAAAAGGTGAGTTTAAATTTTAAAATAAGGAGTGAGATTGAAAAATTCTTAATGCACATTTTTCATTAAAACTTCTAACCCAAGTTGCTTTTTTGAAATATATCAGTTATAATGTTGAATGTTAAAAATATGAATATTTTGTTAATCTAATTGAAATGAGTGACCAGGATTAAGTACTTACTAAGACATTTTCAAGAAAATCCAACAAGGATCCTAAAAAAGTTTCAAAGATCCACCGTCAAACGGTTTCCAATGTTATTAAACAGTACCGGGTGAACTTGTCCGTTGATTCAGGACCTTCCTTATTCAGGTAGAAGATATAGTCCACTTGATGTTATTAAAGCCAAAACATAGAAAACAACTTTTAAAGACACATCCGGTAGGAGGTTACGAAAAATTAAAGCTAAAGCAGGTTTAAAAACATACAAGGCTCAAAAGATTTCTGACAGGAACGCAAGCCTAAAACAGAACACGGAAATTAAAGTCATGTTTTCTAAATAAATATTCTTGCTGCATAATGGATGACGAAACGTATGTTCTAGCAGATTTTGCGCAATTTTCTGGTCAAAAATTTTATGTTGTTGATGATCGAGGGAATGTTGAAGCAAAATCAGTCCATGTACCATGTACCAAGTTCATGATATGGCAAGAAATATACAGTTGCAGCAAAAGGAGAAAATCATTTGTTACAACGGACTCTATAAATACCGAAATTTACCTCAAGAAAAGTTTTGCAGAGAAGACTGCTTCCATTCAGTCTTATTTTTGGCCCGACTTGGCAAAAATAAGACTGGTAAAAGAACAATAATGTGTTAATTGTACCAAGAGGAATAAATCCTCCAAACTGCCCGGAGCTAAGGTCAGTGAAGAAATATTGGGCTCTTGCTAAAAAAAAAACTGAAGAGCACTAAAACAAAAGTTTGACAGATTTTAAATGCAGATGGATCTCTTCAAAGTGACTGAAAGCACTATAAAAACGTTATTGGAAGGTTCATAATTTCATCACTAATGATTAAAACTATAAAAATATAAAGTCTAGTTTTCATAAACATGTATTTATGTTCAAAATTTGTCGATATTCGAAAATCAATATTTGCTTTGTACCTCTTCCCTCTTACCTTTTATCAAGTAAAACAGTTTCTTGTGAAAATAGTTGGGAACTGAGAACTGTTGCTGTTATAGTTCTTTAAATATTCGATAATCAATATTCGCTTTGTATGTAGGGTACTAATCCTCCTGGAGCTATTGGAATTGTCTATAACCTACTTTATGTTCGGGTATATTGGGATCATTCTGCAAAAATTTCATTAAAATTGGTCCAATCGTTTTGGAATCCATACGTTACATACATACATACATACATACATACATACATACATACATACATACATACATGTAAACACACATCCAATTTTTTTTAATATAAATATGTATGTCAAGAATTTTTCGATCGATAAAAAAATATAATAATCAATCATTATTAAAATCATCTCATTATTTATTTAATACTTAAATTTAAAAAATTTTCTCTATTTCATATTAATCATTTTGTTTATCGATTTTTTGTTTATCTTCATAATCAATTTGTCAATGAATCTGATATTTTCCGAAATATATTTATACACGTGTTATATGTGATTGTATGTTGTTTTAAAATATTAACACTATAATGAGAAATAATACATATTATTACTTCATAATTTATGTGTATGTGTGTGTGTATATATATGTGTGTTTACAAATTACATTTCAAAAAAAAAAAAAAAATTGAGAACAATAGAGAAGAGAAACTCTATGGGAATTTGTTATTAAATTATTAAATAATTTTTCTTCAGTTATTTGATTTAATTCATGTTTAATTCATTAACAATTTTTTTTCTATTGCTTCATATGGAAAAAAAAAATAAAAAATAAATTTGGTTTACATATTTTTTAATTAAAATTAAAAATAAAAATAAATTAAAGATTTTTTTAGAATTTTTCAAATCTTTTTAATATATTTCTGTTACACTTTTATTCTTAAATGATTAAGTGATAAATTAGTTAAAATCATTTTAAATTACTTTAAAGAACATCGACATATGTAGTGAGATTAAAAAATTCTAAACATACATATATGTTCGTAACAACGAAACCATTTAAAATTATTACAATTTACAGAAAAAATGTATAGTTTTTGGACATACATTTCTTTTGCTCTTAAATTCTCTGTTAACAAGAACCCAATATATCTCCACTGGCCTTAGCTCTGGGAATTTTTGAGTATTTTCCTCTCTTGGTACAAATACCATATTTTCCTTGATTTAAATTTCGGTATTTTTTGAACCGGTTGTACCAAGTGATTGATTTCTTTTGATTCAGCCGCATATTGCTTGTCATACCAAGAACTTTTTGAACTGCTTTTGGGTTCTAAATTTTTCTTCAAAATTTTCCCTCGAGCAACGGGCCTTTAAGTTTTTAGCAGCATTCCTGATAGAAATTTTTTGATCCTTATATGACCTGGGTACTTTCCTACTGGATGTGTTGAGAACTCTTTTGAAAATGCTTTCCTTCTATATCATGCGGACCATTCCTTCTACTTGGACTATGTTTTCTTTCAACTGAGTCAACTGAGGTTAGAGTAAGCAGAGTATCTTCCAGCATCAAGCGAGATATATCACTTAAGTCTGGTGATTTATTACAGGCCCCATGATCTTAAATTTTTGAAAATTAATTTTTCACTAAAAATTCTTTTCTTTCACTAAAAAATTCAATTTTTCACTAAAAAATTCAATTTTTCACTAAAAAATTAAATTTTTCACTAAAAATTCAATTTTTCACCAAAAAATTCAATTTTCCACTAAAAAATTCAATTTTTCACTAAAAATTAAATTTTTCACTAAAAATTAAATTTTTCACTAAAAATTCAATTTTTCACTAAAAATTAAATTTTTCACTAAAAATTCAATTTTTCACTAAAAATTCAATTTTTCACTAAAAATTCAATTTTTCACTAAAAATTCAATTTTTCACTAAAAATTCAATTTTTCACTAAAAATTCAATTTTTCACTAAAAATTCAATTTTTCACTAAAAAATTCAATTTTTTACTAAAAATTCAATTTTTCACTAAAAAATTCAATTTTTCACTAAAAATTCAATTTTTCACTAAAAAATTCAATTTTTCACTAAAAATTCAATTTTTCACTAAAAAATCAATTTTTCACTAAAAAATCAATTTTTCACTAAAAAATCAATTTTTCACTAAAAATCAATTTTCACTAAATTCATTTTCACTAAAAATTCAATTTTTCACTAAAAATTCAATTTTTCACTAAAAATTCAATTTTTCACTAAAAATTCAATTTTTCACTAAAAATTCAATTTTTCACTAAAAATTCAATTTTTCACTAAAAATTCAATTTTTCACTAAAAATTCAATTTTTCACTAAAAATTCAATTTTTCACTAAAAATTCAATTTTTCACTAAAAATTCAATTTTTCACTAAAAATTCAATTTTTCACTAAAAATTCAATTTTTCACTAAAAATTCAATTTTTCACTAAAAATTCAATTTTTCACTAAAAATTCAATTTTTCACTAAAAATTCAATTTTTCACTAAAAATTCAATTTTTCACTAAAAATTCAATTTTTCACTAAAAATTCAATTTTTCACTAAAAATTCAATTTTTCACTAAAAATTCAATTTTTCACTAAAAATTCAATTTTTCACTAAAAATTCAAATTTTCACTAAAAATTCAAATTTTCACTAAAAATTAAAATTTTCACTAAAAATTAAAATTTTCATTAAAAATTTAAATTTTCACAAAAAATTAAAATTTTCATTAAAAAATTCAATTTTTCACTAAAAATTCAAATTTTTCACAAAAAATTCAAATTTTTCACTAAAAATTCAAATTTTTCACTAAAAATTCAAATTTTTCACTAAAAATTCAAATTTTTCACTAAAAATTCAAATTTTTCACTAAAAATTCAATTTTTCACTAAGAATTCAATTTTTCACTAAAAAATAAATTTTTCACTAAAAAGTTCAATTTTTCACTAAAAAATAAATTTTTCACTTAAAATTCAATTTTTCACTAAAAATTCAATTTTTCACAAAAAATTCAAATTTTCACAAAAAATTCAAATTTTCACAAAAAATTCAAATTTTCACAAAAAATTCAAATTTTCACAAAAAATTCAAATTTTCACAAAAAATTCAAATTTTCACAAAAAATTCAAATTTTCACAAAAAATTCAAATTTTCACAAAAAATTCAAATTTTCACAAAAAATTCAAATTTTCACAAAAAATTCAAATTTTCACAAAAATTCAATTTTTCACTAAAAATTCAATTTTTCACAAAAATTCAATTTTTCACTAAAAATTCAATTTTTCACTAAAAATTCAAATTTTCACTAAAAATTCAATTTTTCACTAAAAATTCAATTTTTCACTAAAAATTCAATTTTTCACTAAAAATTCAATTTTTCACTAAAAATTAAAATTTTCATTAAAAATTTAAATTTTCACAAAAAATTAAAATTTTCATTAAAAAATTCAATTTTTCACTAAAAATTCAAATTTTTCACAAAAAATTCAAATTTTTCACTAAAAATTCAAATTTTTCACTAAAAATTCAAATTTTTCACTAAAAATTCAAATTTTTCACTAAAAATTCAAATTTTTCACTAAAAATTCAAATTTTTCACTAAAAATTCAAATTTTTCACTAAAAATTCAATTTTTCACTAAGAATTCAATTTTTCACTAAAAAGTTCAATTTTTCACTAAAAAATAAATTTTTCATTAAAAATTCAATTTTTCACTAAAAATTCAATTTTTCATTAAAAATTCAATTTTTCACTAAAAATTCAATTTTTCACAAAAAATTCAAATTTTCACAAAAAATTCAAATTTTCACAAAAAATTCAAATTTTCACAAAAAATTCAAATTTTCACAAAAAATTCAATTTTTCACTAAAAATTCAATTTTTCACTAAAATTCAAATTTTCACTAAAAATTCAAATTTTCACTAAAAATTCAAATTTTCACTAAAAATTCAAATTTTCACTAAAAATTCAAATTTTCACTAAAAATTCAAATTTTCACTAAAAATTCAAATTTTCACTAAAAATTCAAATTTTCACTAAAAATTCAAATTTTCACTAAAAATTCAAATTTTCACTAAAAATTCAAATTTTCACTAAAAATTCAAATTTTCACTAAAAATTCAAATTTTCACTAAAAATTCAAATTTTCACTAAAAATTCAAATTTTCACTAAAAATTCAAATTTTCACAAAAAATTCAAATTTTCACAAAAAATTCAAATTTTCACAAACAATTCAAATTTTCACAAAAAATTCAAATTTTCACAAAAAATTCAAATTTTCACAAAAAATTCAAATTTTCACAAAAAAATCCATTTTCACAAAAAAATCCATTTTTCACTAAAAATTCAATTTTTCACTAAAATTTCAATTTTTCACTAAAATTTCAATTTTTCACTAAAAATTAAATTTTTCACTAAAAATTAAATTTTTCACTAAAAATTAAATTTTTCACTAAAAATTAAATTTTTCACTAAAAATTAAATTTTTCACTAAAAATTAAATTTTTCACTAAAAATTAAATTTTTCACTAAAAATTAAATTTTTCACTAAAAATTAAATTTTTCACTAAAAATTAAATTTTTCACTAAAAATTAAATTTTTCACTAAAAATTAAATTTTTCACTAAAAATTAAATTTTTCACTAAAAATTAAATTTTTCACTAAAAATTAAATTTTTCACTAAAAATTAAATTTTTCACTAAAAATTCAATTTTTCACTAAAAATTCAATTTTTCACTAAAAATTCAATTTTTCACTAAAAATTCAATTTTTCACTAAAAAATAAATTTTTCACTAAGAAATCAATTTTTCACTAAAAAATAAATTTTTCACTAAAAATTCAATTTTTCACTAAAAATTAATTTTTTCATTAAAAATTCAATTTTTCAATAAAAATGAAAATTTTCACAAAAAGTTGAACTTTTCACTAAAAATTAATTTTTTCATTAAAAATTCAATTTTTCACTAAAAATGAAAATTTTCACAAAAAGTTGAACTTTTCACTAAAAATTTAATAGTTGTTGAAGGCTATTATTTTTACTAATTTACACTAGTTTGTCACGACAATTGTGATAGAAGCCATAATGGGCTAAACTTATCCTTCTTGCATGTGGTTTTGTAAAAATCGGATATTTGAGTACACCTGAGTCAGTTGGACGCCCTATTAATAGCGGAAATCTTTGCTAGAGAATGCTATAGACTCAAGCTCATAAATATAGGAAAATATGAAATTGTTCACACATAAGATTTCATCCAAAACCTAAAAGGTAATTTTATCCAACATCGGTCAACAATTTCCTATAGCTCATTTAAATGTTATTATGGGGATATTATTTGGTTAAATTGAAATTTATATAATCACGTATCACAAAATCTAACATTTTGAGGAGCAGTTTACAAGATTCCATAGCATTCAAATATCGAGTGTTTAGATAGAAGACTTTATAACTTTTTTGAATAGTTTCTTTGTGATATTTTGGGGAACCTTTATCTCAGGGGTGATATAAAATCTGTTAATATGAATATTTTTTTAAAGATGTCAAATAGGACCTACACTTTGAGGACTAATGTAACCATATTTTACTTTTTATTTGTAAATAAAATTTATCCCAAAACTTATTTTTAAACAAATAAAAAATATATTTTTTAATAAATCTCATGTTTTATTCTCCTTCACAGCACGAGTAGAAGAGGAGCTGGGAGCTAACACGAATGCCAAGTTAACGAATCAAATGTTTGTGCCGGCAGCAACTTCAGTTAATAATACCAATAACAATAATAATATAACAACAAATAACTTACAGAATTCAACAACTATACACCATAGTGACGGGCCAGACTCACTCAATGCCACCTACATTTCAGTTGTAAGTCTTATTTACTTCTTTTTCAATTATTGTTGTTATTACTTGTTCCAAATAGGATTTTCTTTATACATTTTTAATCGTGAATTTTATTTAGAATAAATAGAAAAAATAGTTTTCATAAAAAGAAATCTAAACACATAAATATGCTAATGACTTCATTTTATTTTATACAATAATTGTCTGTATATATTTGTGAGCCGACTAAAAAGTATAAAAATTTAAAGCTAAAGTTTTTTTAAAAATTTAATTGTTAATCTGTTATTTTCTTATTTTTGTTAACATTTTATTTTATTTAATTTTGTTTTGTTTTTTATGAATTATTTTGCACTTTCATTTTACAATTTACATTTTTTGTGTTTACTATTATTTACTTTTCTGTTTTATTCTTTTTCATTTTGTTACCTCCTCCACCTCCCCAAAAAAAAATGTGTTTGTTTGTTTGTTTGTGTGTGAATGTTTACTCACTTTAATAACTTAATGTTTGCTGGAAATCACAAAAAAAAACGTAATTATCACTTTATGATCACGAAACCACTAAATGTAAATGTTAATGAATATTATATCTAAATATGAAAACGACGTTGGAAAAATTATGGATTTAATAAAATAAAAATAAAAAATAAAAAATAGGGTGGCGATAAATTGACTTTGAGTATAACAGAACAAAAACCCACCACTGCAGCCCATCAAAATTCTGGTAATATTTTTGGTTTTACTAATATTAATAGCATCACAAACTGTAACAATAATGGCAGTACAACTTCGTCACCAACATCACCATTTGCTAATACGACTTTTATATCAGAATTTGAAACAGATACACCATCAACACCAACTTATCATAATACCAATACCATTTCCTCCACTACATCATCCCAACAAAGCAGTAATAATTATCATCATCATCACCACCATCGTCATCAATCTCCACCAAATTCTTTAACCATTATGAATTCAAATACAAATACCACCATACCAATGTCCAATTATACAAATCTTCAAAGTAACAATAATAACAATATCAACCCAGCCTCCTCTTGTTCCTCCAAAATCGCCAGCACCATAACAAATAATAACAATAATAATAATAATAACAATCCATCCACTTCCTCAACAAAATGTTCTATTTTAAACTCATCTACAATACAACCAACTTTAAATTCTTCTCATCATAAAAATGAAATCACATCGTCAACATCTACGGTGGCCTCAAATAAACCCACTACTCCTACCTTAACTTCTACCACAGCAGAAATGTTAATAAATGAGATATTCATTAATAATATTATCAATAATAATCATGTTAAAACGGCCACTAGTAGTACGGAGAAGCAAACAAATGGTTTAAACGAAGTGGACTCGTCTGCAACATCTCCAACATCCCAAATGTCACAAACGCCATCGGTAGGCACTTTATTGTTTTCGACGTTAAGTGAACAGGAACGTCAACAAAAGCAACGTGATGCCATCAAACAGCAACAGCAACAACAACAACAGCAGCAGCAACAGTCACAAAATTCTTGTAATAATGACTTAAATGAAAGTATACACGATAAAAAGGTTGGTTTTTCTTTGTTTATTTTCTTTTCTATTTTTATTTCTTATTTTTTCTATTTATTTTTCTATTTATTCATTTTAAGTTTAGTGTTTTTTGTTATTGTATTCCATTTATTTTATTATATTTTTTGTTGCTGTTCAATGTTTTGCAAAAGCTTTTAAATTATATCCTTAATAATAATCATTAGCTTAATATCACTAAAATTTATTTTAAGCAGGGGTCACTTTAAAATATAGTTTAAGGTGACTTTCATAATTTTTTTTATAACTTATTGATACTTAATTTTCCGCAAAAATAACAAACGATATTCAAACTAATGTCTTGTAGGGTTCATGATCTATACGGCCTGTTAAATAGTTATCTTGGCGAAATCCACAATTTCTTCAATAAAGTTGAAATCCGAAGATCTTAGGGGTTTCATTTGATATTGCAAGTATGGGGAGTAGGATTAAGGAACTCATATAAATTGTCGGGGAAATTGGGTATAGATATAGAAACCTGTTTTACAATAGAAACTCACATATAAGAACTCTTACAAATTCGAACTGTTTAGATAATAGATGGATCCATTTCTATAAATTAAACGTTTTAAAATTATAAATTTTTTACCGAATAAAACTTAGTGGCCAGATAACCCTCACATTTAGGTATGTGATATTGGATAATAATGTGGATCAGTTGAAACAAAATGTCTTTTGCTGATCTCATCTTAATTAATTCCATTAAAAATAAAAAGACGAATATTGAAATTTGCTGTAAAGTGTAATAAAATGGCTTAAGATTGATTTGCCGATATCGGCCTTTATTCCCAATTTGAAAATACTTGTAAGCATCAGACATATCTTAAATTTCTATGAGGGAAAAGGAAAAACATTTCAAAAATTTGAACTACGCCTGGAACAAAAAGGTTCTAATTTCTGAGAGTTTACTGTTTCTACCTAAAAAACGTTTTGGCGATTAGTTACGAATTATGCGGCTCCACTGTGAAACTGGCATTTAACTAAGAAAGCTTTGTTAGTATATTCTAAGATACTTCCTATCATACTTCGAGTGGAAAAACCAATTGAAGTCAGGATAATGCCTCCAATGACATCCGCATAGGAACTGATTTCTAAGAATTCCTTTTGTGTTTCTTAACCGGTAAGAACTCAGTCCCTTCATGTAGATTTTGTATTGAGGACATCAGTATAGAGTCTGCAAGTTACCACTTGAATGCCATACTTTGAGGTCTCTCATCTCTTCATTGTAGACATAGGACAAATCTGTCGTGGTATATAAGAGTAGTTTTGGCACAACTAAGATCGGCATAAAGCAATAGGTTCAATGACTACTTGTCGTTCCCATGACAATTGGATGTCCTTTCAGGAACGATAAAGATTTATCAACCCAGACCCAGAGACTACTGGTCTCGTATTGATTGTGATGTCTTAAAGTGTTTCATTTAGCATTTGTAGTAAAATTCTATATATTGATAGAAAGCTGAGTGTACTTTTTATTTTTGGGTTAAGACATTGTGTACCTAAGGGTATACGGGGTCCCAAAGTTGGTCACCTGGGGTTATAAAAATCTTCAAAACTTATTCCTCTTAAATATGAATTCTGCTAGTGAAGACCTACAGCTTGAACATTTATTAAATTTACCTCCTTGACCAACCTTGGCGAAGGTTTTTGCTATAGAGAAGCCACATTTTATCCATTTTTTGAAATATATTTTATTTTATCAAGAACTAATGCAAAATAACGTTAAGAAAAATGTTTAAACTACAAAACTGAATTAAACTATTTTCATATATCACTTGCCTTCTGGGCGTAGAGGCCCTCTAAACTTACATAACGGCAAGTAACGGTGACTTTTGTTCAATTGTGTACATAATTAAGATGAATTTAAAACATAATTTATTTAATTATAATCAGGGTTTTTATAAAATATTTATTCCAATATTTGTTAATAAATTTATTATTTTCTCTGTTATTTTTTTTAGCCCCTGACACATAAACAACATAACAATCATCATCATAACCACCATCATGTTATAACAACACAAAATGATGCAATGGTTTCACCTTGGCTGGTATCCTCGGAAGTTGTATCGGCGCCCAAAGGTAAGGAACCGACGATTATACGAAAATCTGTTATAACAACACAGTTGTAAACAGTAATTAGTTTTATTTTTTTATTTTATTTTTATAAACAATTAACGATTTATAAAAAAAAACAATTAAACAAATTGTAAGTAATTATTACTTAAAATATTATTTAAACAATTGTCTATTTACTTATTTATTCAATACTTAAATTGATCTTGAATTTAAAATTATTATTACTTAATGTTTATTATAAATGTGTATTTTATTTTTATATAAATTAAAAAAAAAAACTATTTTAAATTTAAACTTAAATTACAAAAAAAAGAATGCTAAAATGAAAGTATTTAAAACTATTGAACAAAATGACAATGAAACAAAATGCAACGCAACTTTAAAAAAGTTTATTATTAAATTATTATTATAATAAGTGCCTTCCTTGATCATATATTGAATGCAGCTATATGTTTATATAATTTAAAACAACAACAAAAACAAAACAAACTACTTAATTGTTAAGTACTTAAATGAAACTTTCCAAACAAATTTTGTAAACCAACTTAAAAGACTTGATGTACGAAAAAAATCCCTTTAATTAAAAAAAAAAAACAAAAACCATCGTTAAAAAGGCATTTATTTGTATTTATTATTTTAATTATTATTTTAAACATTCCCTGTCATTTAGAAATTATATTAAAATTAATATTGCACTGTGTGTCGAAACCAAATTTTTTCAATAATTCTGTAACTTTTGAAATGTTGGAGATATTTTAATGAGGTGTTTGTAGAGAGTTGATGTAGAGAAATACGTGTCGCTATATTGTCTGGGGGCTTTGACAGTCATCTTCTAAAGTGGACCTACTCGATTATGTTGATTTTCTAAAAATCCATTTATGAATTGAGAGAAAAGAAATTTCGTATATAGAAAGTAAATCAACTAACCGGTTTTTTAGCATTGCAGAAAACCGACCGGTTTCAAATAATTTCTATTTTCGAATTTTCGATCAAAACAAAATATTTATTTTATAATTGAATAAATTTTGCCATTTTTCTGAAAAAAAAATCCCAAAAAATATAATTTTTTTAAAGTTCCAAAAAATTTTAAACGGAGACATATTTATATAGTTATTGCACCCATCTGTTTTAAAATTTTATAGAGTATGTAGCATTTTGGGCCCTACAGTAAGTCCGTTATTTTAAGAGAAAAAACTAAAAATAGTGTTCAAAATTGGTTTTGACTTGAAAAATTCATTTCTCCGAAACTGTAAGAGATAATCCGGATATGTAAGCATATTTTTATAGACATTAAAAGGACCAATCTTTTCTTGGTAGAATTTTTAAAATATCGACATAACCGAAGTGGGTAACTTTAGAGGGTCACTGAATACGTCCTACGCATGCATTTCTCCAAATCAACACAAAAACTCCTCAGCTCTGAGTGTGAGAAATTTCATTAATATTTCTAACGGCTCCAAAGTTATAGAATTATTTCCACAACAAAAATCGATTTGATCACACTGTGTATTGTACGATTCCTTCCAATTATTTTTTAAAAAATAGTTATTATTTTAATTTTCAATTAAATTTTACTTTAAATGTATTGTCCATTATTTTTTTGATTACTTTTATAATTATTTTTATTATAATTATTATATTTACATTTCTATGTATAACAGTTGTAGTATTATTTTTATGGCAATTATTTTATAATATTAAAAATAAAAATTAAAAAAAAAACAAACGAAATTAAAGCAAATAAAATATGGCAATGTTTTTTATAAAAAAAGAAAATAAATTTATTTAAAAAAATATATTATATTTTTATAAAATAAACAACGATATTTTATATATATATTTTTAAGTATTCCATATAAATATATACATATATAAATAGTTATTTTTATTATTATAATTATTACAAAAAAAAAAACGAAAAGAAAATATATATTAAATATTTAAATAAATAAATAAATAAATATTCCCATTTTATTATATATTCAAACATATATAAAAAATAAATATATTAAAATGTTTATGTTTTAATTAATATTTTCATCCTTATTTATTATATCTTGTAGTATGAATATTTAATATCCAGAGCTGTTCGATGAGAATTTTTGTTATTATAACAGTTAAAGCAAGTCGCCTAGTCTAATCTAAGTCATCATATAATGCATTCACAAAATATCATTTAATCAAGCAAATTACTTTTTAATCAAGTTTTACATCAAAGATTCCAAATTCAAGAAACTAATTAACAAATCAAGTTTTATAAAGAAACTAATGGTAAGTTGTCTTTGAAAAGTATTTCACTGTTATAATTAAATAAAAAATCCTATTTCTGCGAAAAATGAATCTTATTCGCATAATCAAGAAGTAGTATAACACTTACACAAATAAGGCAAAAGTCACCGTCATTTGTCTTTATGAAAGTTACTCGCTTAATCAAGAAGTAGTATAACACTTACACAAATGGGCAAAAGTCACCGTCATTTGCCTTTATGAATCTTATTCACTTAATCAAGAAGTAGTATAACACTTACACAAATGGGCAAAAGTGACCGTCATTTGCCTTTATGAATCTTATTCACTTAATCAAGAAGTAGTATAACACTTACACAAATGGACAAAAGTCACCGTCTTTTGTCTTTATAATTCTTAAGTGTATTACACTTACACAAATGGGCAAAAGTCACCGTCGTTTGCCTTCATGAATCTTATTCGCCTAATCGAGAAGTAGTATTACACTTACACAAATGGGCAAAAGTCACCGTCATTTGCCTAAATGTTTTAAAACCTAAAAAGAGTTTAATATGATTTATTTAAAATGTTTTAAGATAAAATAATTTATCTTTTTAACAGAAATAAGCATTAATTATTTAAAGTTTATATTTCTTGGGGACAAAATTTTATTAAAAAAAAAAAAATCAAAATTTATTAAAAAAAAAATCAAAATTTCGCTCTTACCAACACTTCTGTTTTAATTCGTGTAACGGACCTACTTTTGAAAAATTTCACTAAGGCCACTTCTATTGAAAAAGTGTGAAATATGAAAATCCAAATAAAATGATCCGGTAATTAAGCAATTTCGTTAATAGTTGATTTATAAGACGTTTTAAAGCGACCCACCATGTGAGTATCAGACAAGAAGTGGACGACCGCAAAAAACTATCTATTTGGAGAAATAAGGAAATAATAAAAATAATGTAAAAAGATCCTAAAACTTCATTGTTCGAAATTGCTGGAATATTAAAGGAAAACGCTGTTAATGGTGTTCACCATCGTACTGTATTTCAGTGTTGCATTCAGCCGGGTATAATGGCGGAATTATTGAAAAAACGCGTTTAAACGCAATAAAAGGAAAGGAAAAAGAGGTGTGAGCCTTTGCAGGAAAAATGCAATCAATCGAGTTTTAAACTATGAAATGGTGATAAGAGACAGGCAAAGGCCGCGCTTTTCCCCTGTAATAAGTAAATGTCTTATGCAGAGGCAGGGAAGGAATGTAATATTATATGAGTTCTGGGATTGTCCTAGTCATTCCCAAAATGTTCGCATAACTTCTGTAACTCCAGTTCCCTATATTTATCTTTTACTTCAAACAAATCTGAATTATCTGATTAAAATTAGTGACCAGAAAAAATTGCGTATTCAAGTTATTAAATATTTTTCAACAAAACCCATCATGATCCTACAAAAAGTTGGTCAAGCATTCAATGATCTGCTTAGCTTAATGCTCGAACTATTTGGTACGAAAATTTAAAACTAATACAAATTTACACAGGGCTCAAAAAGTTTCTGACAGGAAGAAATTGAAATCAAGATTTCTAAAAAAAATATCTTACTGCATAATGGATGACAAAATGTATGTTCTGGCAGATTTTTCATTATTTCCTGGTCAAACATTTTATATTGCTGATGCTCAAAGGAGAATGTTGAAGAAAAGTTTAAAACCCAAAAGCAGTTAAAACTTCTCAAAAAGTTTTTGGTAAATTTTGGCAAAATGCAGTTGCGACAAAAGATGCCAATCATTTGTCAGGCTCTTTAAATATGTTTACTAAAAAGCCTACTTTCATTCATAAGACTTCATAATGTGACCACTTAATTTTGGCCTGACTTGTCATCCTGTCACTATGTGCAATAAATTAAATCAAATAAAAATTTAAGTTTAGTGGTTCCGTTTTTATGAACATAATACAGTACTGAGCAGAAAAAACTCAGTAAAGGATAATATATCCTTTGTTCCAAACTGTATTATAAACGGGGTAAATATATCGAAATTACCCAGAAAAGTGCAATTTTTTAAGGAGCAGAAAAAATCAATGTGAGAAAATATCTTATCAGTCCAATGAATAAAAGGAAATGTTTAGAATTAAGACTTAGAATGTCTGGTAGAGCAATGAAGGCATATTAAATTCCTTTACCTTCGTTGAAATTAATTTGGTTCTCAAATCATCTAGGCCATTGCATTCTTAATTCTAAATGCTTTTTTTGATGCCCTTCACCTGACAAAGTCAGAAGGGTCAGTCATTCCGTTTGTAATTTCCACAATTTTTGACTTAGATCCCCTTAAGTATATACATCCTGGATCGGTATGAAAAAATAATGATTAAGATATGCCCGTCTGTCCCTCCGTGTGTCCGTTGAAATCAAGTTTATGAAGTCGACCTATAGTTGACATATATGATATGTATATTAAACGATTGGAAATACTTTCAAGAAATTTGCTATTGAAATCTAGGGAAATTGGTTCAAAAATGGCGCAGATATTAGCAAAAAACTGAAGGTACCTCAAAACTTTTTTCGAGTTTTTTTCTATTTTTTGAAGAATCTGTAAGAGTGGAGGCGGATTTATGTGCTAAAGATATGAAATGAGTGGGACCATTAGTTCCAGAGTTATAGGCAAAAACATATTTACTGAAATTTTGAACCCTCTATGAGATCTAATGACTTGTTTATAACACTGATTGATTACTATTTTTTCCTCGAATTTAATCTTTTTCATTTTTCAAAATCGGTTCATAAACCATCCAGTGTGGTCAATTCTTTCTTTAAAAATTTAATTCCTATAATTGTCGCAGGTAGTTCTTATTGTTTATAATTTTTGTACTAGCAGATCGGAAAAAAATAGGAGAATTTTTGAATTGAAAACATCACAATAATCGGTCCATTAGTTTCTGAGTTAAAAACGTAATTTCCGATATTTTTAACTTGGTATGGGATATATGGACTAAATTTTGATGCAGGTTTCTTAAATTTTCGAGATCGGCTATGGGTGATGGTATTATTACAGCCTATTTATATTAGGAACTCAACGTTAAATGTTAAATCCATATAAGCAAAGATGAAGGGTATAAAAAATTCGGCACAGCTAAGTTAAACACATTAACTTTTTATTGATTGTACTGATAAGATATTTTTTCGTCAATCATGTGGAATGCAAATAAGTCATTTCCAAACTACGACGCACAATATAAACTCCAATTAAGGCTTCCATTTATTCATTCGCGAAGAACTACCGGTTTGAACATTTTTGACCAGTGGAATCGTTCGGTGGTTTTTGAAAAAGGTAGTTTTTTTCCACACTGGTTCCATGAAAAATTGAAATTTAATGCAATTTACTTCGGATTGATTTCGATGTCCGACACTTATATTTTTCGATTTCACTCTCTGCATAATTATCATGATATTGAATTCGAAACTAAAATTTTGAAATTTTTTTTAAATGTCCGATAGGACCAAGGGAAGAAGTAACCCCCACACCAGGGGGGGGGCTATTGTCCATACAAAGCAAATATTGATTGTCGAATATCAAATAAACTAAATCACCGATAGTTTTCAAATTTGGTCGCAACAACTTTCTCAAGGAATTGTTTTACTGGATAAAACGTAGAACAGATAACACCAGGGGGAAGGGTATTTTGGAGGGTTTTTTTTTGGCAAATCGAAGTTTGCCGGTTCTACTAGTTTTATTATATTTTTTGAAAAATTCAAACAAAATTCCAGATAATTTTTTTTAATTTTTATTAAAATTATTGTAATTCTGATTTGATTTATGTCTTTAAAGGAAATTTTCAGAATTTTAAGGTAAACAAATTCTGAAAATTTAAAATTTATGTAAAAAACTGTCAAACCCGACTTTGTAATACCCTACACCACATTGCTAATTGTAAATGACTACTTTGAAAAATTTATGAACGACCCTCGTATAATTAGCTTTCCTTATTTATGCTTATGTGTGCAATATATTATAATGATATTAAAATTTATGCGTTTTAAAGTGATTTTTTTTCTGAAGGATTATATGAGAATTAGAAAAAGTTATGGACCGAACCTCGTTTAATTTTGCAAAGCGGTTTAGGCTTATATTTCTCTGAATTTAACTTAATATTTTTACTTTATCCTGGAATATGTGCAATTTATGAGTTTCAAGGTGATATTTGAAAAGGTGGTTGTATAAGAAATAATGGACCGATCCTCGTACAATTTGCCGCAACGCTTTAGAATGTTATAAGACTTAATTTTGGAAATTTTTTTTATTAAAAATAGTTTTATATTTAAGAATTTTATGTACTAAAAAGCCCACTCCCGGGGGGGCGTAATTGTATGGCGCCTATATGAAATAATGGATCAGCCGTAACCAATTTCAAAAGGCATCGTCCTTTGGCCAAAATAATAGTATGTGCTAAATTTTATTAATTAATCTTCAAAACTGCGATCTGTATTTTATGAGCAAGTTTTACATGGACCGCCAGCAAAGGAAGTAATCGGAGTGGAACGATATACTTAAAAGTGGTGGTAGGACTGTTTTTCTATCCGTTCCAAACGTCTGTACAAACGCATAAGAGAAATATATTTGCTTCAATATTTAACCGAAAAAAAGAAAACAAAATTCTATTTATTCGATATATAATTTATCCAACTATACACCGACAAAAAAACTATTCTATGAGAAGATGAATGAGATCAATAAATATTTTTAGAATTTCTTTTTTTTTATTTGAAAAATCCATAACGAAAACAATTTTTTTTTAATTTACGGCGAGTTCATCTTCATTTTTATTTGCTTCGAGAAGAAAATAAGATACTTGAGAATATGAAATATGTGTGTGGGTTTCAGATGTTTATATGTATGAATGTATCATCTGTTGAAAAACAAAAACATACATAAATATATTTTAAAGATACAAAAATATATAGAAAACCAATAAAAATAAAAAATAAAAAAAGCACCAACGGAAGGTGAAACCTAGAAAGAGGAAATTGTGCACTCAATACTCATGGACTCTGTTGGGTTGTGCATCAAAAAATGTATTAATAATATATTTAATGTTTTTACAGCTGCTGTTCTGTTAGACTTCTGTATGTGTGTGTGTGTTGTGTTTGTGTGACGCTATGACTATATCTTTAGCTCTATTTCTAGTCATATACAGATATCGTAAAGATTTAATAAAATAAATGAGAATCAATATTCTTGTTAAAGTATTAGTGAGTTGATAATGTTAAAGTGCACTTTTAAATTTTATGTATATATTTCTTTAAGTATGTATGTGTGTTTGTCTACACTTGACTCTGGCTCCCAGCAATGTTGTTGGAGGGGGGTCGTTTGGTCTAAACATCTGTTTAACATATTATTTTCAGACAAACTATATATATCTTGAGTCTTGTCCCTTCCTTTTACAAGAAATATGATGTTGTTGTTGTTTTTGTAAGAATAATATTTTTAGATTTCAATGGTTTGTTTACCATCAAGGCTGCACTCTCTATTTGGTTTTGTACCCCCTCGATTCAATTCGAAATTTCACTACACTGAACGAAATGTTTGTTTTGGAAAATAAAAGATGTTTTGTTGTTTTTCTAGTTATCTTTTTTTTCTCAAGGTGTTGATTATTTTTTTGTTGTTTCCTTTGGTTTCTTTTTAATCTCTCAATTTATTTAATTAAAATTTTTTTGTTTTTCTTATTTATTTCTAAAAATTTACAATATCTTTTTTCTTCTTCTTCTCTTCATTATCAAGTCCATGTATGTATATAAATAGTTTTTTCCATTGTTTTCTTTTTTTTCTTTTAGTTTTTTAATTTTAATTTTTTTTAAACTTAAATGATTACAATAATAACATATAATAATTAATTAATTAATTAAAAAAAATGAAAATGAAAAAAATTAAAATTATAATAAAATATATTTAAAATTATAATGAAAATAGTAAGTTTGTTGTTGGTGTTGGTGTTGTTGTTGTTGTTCTTTATGTTTTTGTATTTTGATGTTGCGTTGGTGAATGTCGTTAGATGGTGTGACAAACAACGCTGTTGAATGCAATTTAACGCGTCGCTTAGAAGCACTTGCGGTGGACAATGCCGGGGCCGGATTCGTCGTATTCTTGTTTGGAGATCCACATTTGTTGGAAAGTGGAGAGGGAGGCCAAGATGGAACCACCGATCCAGACGGAGTATTTGCGTTCTGGTGGGGCAATGATCTTGATCTTGATGGTGGATGGGGCCAAGGCAGTGATTTCCTTTTGCATACGATCGGCAATACCGGGGTACATGGTGGTACCACCAGACATGACAATGTTGGCATACAAATCCTTACGGATATCTACGTCACACTTCATGATGGAGTTGTAGACGGTTTCGTGAATACCGCAAGATTCCATACCCAAGAATGAGGGTTGGAAGAGAGATTCTGGGCAACGGAAACGTTCGTTACCGATGGTGATTACTTGACCATCAGGAAGTTCATAGGATTTCTCCAATGAGGTGGAGGCAGCAGCGGTGGCCATTTCTTGTTCGAAGTCCAAGGCAACATAGCACAATTTTTCCTTAATATCACGAACGATTTCACGTTCAGCAGTGGTGGTGAAGGAGTAACCACGTTCAGTCAAGATCTTCATCAAGTAATCGGTCAAATCGCGACCAGCCAAATCCAAACGGAGGATGGCGTGGGGCAAAGCATAACCTTCATAGATGGGTACAGTGTGGGATACACCATCACCAGAATCCAAAACAATACCAGTGGTACGACCGGAAGCGTACAAGGAGAGTACAGCTTGGATGGCAACATACATGGCGGGAGCGTTGAAGGTTTCGAACATGATTTGAGTCATCTTCTCACGGTTAGCCTTGGGGTTCAAGGGGGCTTCAGTCAACAAAACGGGGTGCTCTTCAGGAGCGACACGCAATTCGTTGTAGAAAGTGTGATGCCAGATCTTTTCCATATCATCCCAGTTGGTGATGATACCGTGTTCAATGGGGTACTTAAGGGTCAAGATACCTCTCTTGGATTGGGCTTCATCGCCGACATAGGAGTCCTTTTGGCCCATACCGACCATGACACCTTGATGGCGGGGACGACCAACAATGGAGGGGAAGACGGCACGGGGAGCATCGTCACCGGCGAAACCGGCTTTGCACATACCGGAACCGTTATCAACGACTAAAGCAGCAACCTCATCATCACACATTTTGGAGTTTTTGTGTTGTTACTGTAAGTGGGATGAAAACAATGACGAAAAATTAATTTTGTTGGATTTTTTTTAAGAAAAAAATGTGTGTGCGCCCGCGATAACAGACAAAAATTAAGTGAAAATTTGCGATAAAAATTTCACGAATTTTCTGGACAGAGAATTTTAGGTTTCTAAGAAAATTAAAATAATGCGAGTGAAAGAAATTTAATATTTTTTTTAACGATTTTTCGAAACGAATTTTTAGAAAAAGAATTTTTATAAATCGAAATAACGCGGGGGCTAAATAAATTTTTGTACTTTTCTATTATTTTTAAATTTATTATTTTTTCAGCGTAAACAAAATTATTTCGACTGAGAATTTTGAGTTTGAGTAACGCGAATGGAATTTAAAACTTTTCTATTTTTTATTTTTTTTAATTAAAAATTTTTTCAATTAAAATTTTAATTTTTCGAAATTAAATTTTAAATTTTTGAAATTAAAATTTAATTTTTCATAATTAATTTTTTGCTGAAATTTTGCGATTTTTTTGTAATTAAGGTGGAAATCTAAATTTGTATCTATTTTTTCCTTTTAAGTTTTCATAATTTTTTTAAAAATGTTTTATATTTTTAACATTTTAATTTTGTTAAATTTCGATTTTTAAGGTTAGAATCGATATTTTTTTAATATTTGGAATAAAACTTTTTCTACTTAAATTTATTGGATTGGATTTCTTATTAAATTGCGTATTTTGATTATAAAAATATTAATTTTTTATCTCAGCAACCGATTTTAAAATATCAAATTACATATTTTTTAAAATTTTGATTTTTTTTCTCAAAATTTTAACAGTTTGAATATTTAAAAAAAATTAAATTTTGAAATAAATTAAATTTTGTTATTTTATTCAAATATTTAATTACAAAAAATTCCGAAATTTTATATGGAATTTTTTTTCTTATAATTTCTTAGATTTTTTGTTTTTGTTTTGTTTCAAAATCAGAATTTCGTTTCAAATATTTTATTTGAAAAAAAAATTTAAATTTTTATTGAAATCGAAATTTTGGTTTTCTTTATTTTTTTTATATTTCTTTATTTAAATTATTGAATTTTTTAATTAAAAATATTTATAATTTTGAAATCAAAATTTTGTTTCAAATATTTGGAGATTTTTTTAACGATAATTTTATTTAAATTGAAATTTGAGATTTATAATTAATAATTTTTGTTCAATTTGAAAAATATTTTAATTAAACAAAATCAATCAAAATTCATTTTCAATATTTTTTTTAATAAATTTTGTTCTTAAATTCAATAACTTTTTTTTAAATGAGGAATATTTTAATTTAAACAAAATTTAAAATTTCGCCATCAAAACAAAATTTGAAATTTATGATTTTATATTTTATTTAATTGAAATTTTGTATTGTGTTTTAATTAAATTTTTATTTAAATTGATTAAAAATTTTAATTAAACAAAAATATTGATTTTTATTTGATTGATTTTCTTTTCAAACACGATCAATTAGATTTTTTCAAATTTTTAACACAATTTGAAATCAAAATTTTGCAACAATATGATTGATTAAATCCAGTATTGATCATTTATATATATTTTTTAAATCCATTGAATTTAATTAGTTCGTTTTTAGTTCGTATTCCAAATGATTAATTTGAATCCTTTGATCTTAAAAAATTTTCACTTGATTTTTTTCAACACTTCATTATTTTTCTTGATAATTAATATATATTCCAATTTCTCAGATATTGAAATTATATGTAATCACTTTTCTTTTTTTCAATTAATTTTGTTCAAAAATACTAACCGTTTCAACAAAAAAGAAAAACTAAGAGACTAAATCAACACTTTCGCTGTAGAACTGCGAGTGCCTGCTGGATCCAATTGTACTAATATTTATACCAGACGTTGGAATCTGCATATATGAATAATTAAAACATATAGTTTTCAATACCACTACATAACAAACATAACATCACACCACTACATTGATGGCAAAATTATATGATCAATACACATGTATAGGAAAAAAAGCGCAGGCGTTGCATAGTTAAAGGGGAAATTTCTTAAAGAAATTATTTCAAAAAAGAAAAAAAAAATATTGAAAATAATTTTGAAATCTTTACTCTCCTCTCTCTCTCTCTTAGATTTAGTTACTACACGGAATTTTCCTCTCTCAGGCTCTTGATTTGTTTAAAGAAAATTTTTAAAAATATAATTTTTATTGAAAATGTTTGTGTGTGTAAGTGTTTGTGTATTTTGAAATTTATTTTCTCTCTTTTTGTTATGTGAATGTGTGTGTAAGAAAATGTGTTTGTTTTTGTTTATATCCTCCATATAAGATTTTGTTGTTGGTGCTATTTTCATAAGCCCCCTAAACATTTGGTTGCATTTGGAAATGTATATATAATTTTTTGTTTTGATTTCGATAAAAATATAAATTCTATATTTTTTGGTTTGTTAGATATTTCTTTAGCTGTTGTTGTTGTTGTTATTGCTGTGAAATTTATTAAACAATCTGAAAGCAGCTGAAAAAATTAAGATGCCTTGGGGGGGTCAAGGGATCATTATTGTGGCAACATCAGAATATTTTTAAAATTATTTTTTTTTGTTTTCATTCTTTCTTTTTCTCTCTCTCTCTCTCTCCCTCTCTCTCTGTATTTTTTTCAATACTACAAGATTTTGCGGCATTTTTTTTGTTTGTGTATATTTCTTAATATTTTCTTCATTTTCATATTGTTGGAATCTCAACCCATACATGGATTGGGTGGAAATTTATAAACAGAAACAGAAAAAAAATTCAGAAAAAAAAACGATTTCTTTCTTAATTAGAAAATTAAATTGAAATAAATCGGCCAAGAAGGAAAGAAAATTTACAAAAAAATTTTCATAAAATCATGAAAAAAATATTCGAAATATTCTATAAAAAATCTAAAATTAAATAAATTGTAATAAATTTATTTAAAATTGTTGAAAATTCAAAAAAAAAAAATATTTAAATTAATAAAATCTCTTTAAAGTTAAAAAACTTTATTTGGCATGAAACATATAAAAAAATCCATGTAAAATTCATTTATGATGTTGCTTCATAGAGAAAAAATGTTAAATTAACATTGTTTTAAAGCAAATTCTTCTTCCTGAAATTTTAGTACTTAAAAGTAATTTTAAAACTTAATAGTTGTATAATTTTGTATATTAATATCGAAGATTCGTAAAGTTTAAATTATATAAAAAAATTATTCGATCTTAAATCAACTATGTTCAAGGTTGATTTTGTTTCTTGTTTTTTTTCTGTGTGAAATGACTTTCATGGGAACTAAATAATGGTCCTTCTACTCCTTGTAGGAACATTGGAAACTTTTATAAATTAAAAATATTTTAAAATTTCATTATATTTTTTTTAATAAACAAAAATTGATATCAATAGAATTTTGGCGGTCTTTTTTCCTAAACAAAATACAAAATACTTTAATTTTGGGATCAAGATAATAATATTTTCAATATTTTATTATTATTTTTCAATATCTTCAATATTGCTATTATTTATTGAATATTTTTTGTTATCAAAAATTGGGGAAATTTATTTTTTTGTTTAAAATGATGAATATTTTAATTAAAGTTATTTAAAATTTGAGTTTATTAAACATTTTTTATTGAGTATTCAAATTGAAATTTCGTTATCGAAATGTGATTAAATTCAGCAAATTTTAGTTAATTTTGTTTAAATTAGTGAATATTTTAATTAAAGAAATTAACAATATCAAAATCCTAATTTTGTTTTAAATAGTTTATATCAAATTTTAAATCTTTAATTAAATAAAAATTTTGAAATAATAACAATTTCAAAAAAAATCGTTGTAATGACAAACATTTTAATTAATGCAATTAATTAGTGCAATTAAAATTGAATATTTTATATCAAACAAATTTTGACATATTAGAACATTGAATTTGAAAATTATCAGTAATTTTTGTTTAAATTGATGAATATTTCAAGGACTGAATTTTTCAAACTTTTAACTAAATATAATTTGAGTCACAATAATATATTGTGAATCTGATTAAAATGTGTGATTAAAAAAAAGTGTGTACTAAATTATGAAATATTTTCAACAAAGTCCAACTTGATCCTACAAAAAGTTGAAAAGAATTCAAATTTCTGCTGTCAACTGTTTCCATTATCATTAATCTTGTCCGTTAATAAAAAAACTTGGTTTAGGTGAAAGGATTGATCCTTATGACGTTTCTAAAGCCATAAAAAGAAAGCATTTTTAAAAGAGCTCCCAACACATCCGATAAAATAAAAAGCGACCCGGTTAACTCTGTGCTGGGAACGTGCTCTGGTATGAATAGTTCAACGTAAAGCAGTTTTAAAAATACACAAACTTCAAAAAGTTCCTAACAGGAACGCTAATTTTAAGGCCTACAAATAAAAAGCACGGAAAAATATTCTTACTGCATAATGAATGAGAGAACGTCAAACTTTTGAGCAACTTTTTGATAAAACATTTAATGTTGCTGATGTTCGAAGAAGTCTAAAAGAAAAGTTTGGGACCCAAAAGAAGTTTAAATTTCCCAAAAAAAGTTCTTTGCAGTTACAGCAAAAGAAGCCAATTATTTGTTATTACAGACTCTATAAATAACGAAATTTACATCAAGGAACGTTTATAAAAAAGGTTGCTTCCATTCATTAGACTTCATAATGTGTCCACTTATATCTGAATCGATTTGGCACCCTGTCAATATAGTAAACAAACGCTTGAGTGGTACAAAAACAATAATGTGGTATTTTTACCAAGAGAGACTTGCCCAGAGCTGAGGTCAGTGGAGAGATATTGAAAAGTGTCCAAAAGTGTGTTAGATTTGATATGGAGGTGGACTAAATTGAAATTTTTTTAAATTAATGATAAATTTCAAATGAATTAAAAATTTCGAAATGAAATTTTGTTTTAAATATTTTTGATTAAATAAATTTTGGAGTTTTTTAGGTCTAAAACTAATTTTAAAATTTTGTGTCGAATATTTTATTTAATAAAAATTTTGACATTTTTAATATCCAAATCACTTTTGTTAAAATTGACGAATGTTTTAATTGAACAAAGCACTAATATTGGATAAAAATGCTGTTCCATACTGCATATCTGATTACTGATTATTTTTGTTTAAATTGGCGAATTGTTTAATTAAATATATAAATTATTTCAATGTCAAAATCATTACTAAAACAATATTGAATCATATTTGTTCATATTGATTTAATGTCGTTCTGTAATAATGAGAAAAAATTCTAAGAAATTCTAAAATTTTTGTAAAGGAAACTGAACTACAGTTGGCTTGATTAAAGTAAACCAATACCTTCATATGCAGGTACAGTTATGCTGGTCTGAGCATATCTTTTTTATGGAGTTTGATACATATTTAGACTGTATATTTCAATATTTCTTTTGCAATAATTCTGGTTTTAAATTAACAAAGAAAAAAAACCTGTCAAAGAGAATTTCTTGTTCAATCTAGAGTTTCAGGATTTGTTCCTAGACGAAGCATAGGACTTCTTTTAGTGGTCATTGTTCAGCTTTACTTCAAATTCTTTTTCGCTTTTGTATTTTAAATCCATCTAAATTGATAATTGAGTTCTAGGAAACTGTAGATTTCGTATCTATCTAACGTCCTCTATGTGTGATGTAGTGGTGGGGAACTTTGCTAAATTTTTATTTCACTATGCAACGTGGTGTACTGGTTAAAGGTCTATCTATTTCCAGAAATTAAAAATTGATTCAATTGTTGTCTATGATCGCTTTAATTTGGATCGGCATTTCAATATATATTTTCCTTTTTTAATTTAATTTTTTAATATTAAAAATTATTCGATTTTAATTCGAAAATTTTAATTTTTTCAACTTAATTCAATATTTTTCGGTAACTAAAAAATATAATTTCCAAATATGATTTATTCTGTAAAACAAAATCAATATAAAATTCTCGACATTTTAATCAATTATTTTGAACGATTACGATCGACGAATCATTATTATTTTTCTAAATCAGAAAAGCTTCAATTAACTTTTTCGCTCAATTTAACAAATAAGATTAGATGAACATCAGTTTAACGAAAAATTTGTATGGCCACTTTGAAATTGAGATCTTGAATGATCATTTTTTGATGTCACAATATTTTTCATGTAAAACATAAGATCTTTACATAGTTTTGCAGTTTTGGAAACTATTTTATTTAAAATGTAGAGCATTTTCGATTCAAGGTAATTGGGGCCAAATATTTATGTTATTTTCAAAAATAAAAAGATAACAAAAAAATACTTATATACCAAATAGTTTACTAAACTATAACCAAATTAAGATGTGCCTAAAACATAATGGGGGTCAAAATATTTCTATTTCAAAATTATATTTTCGAAAAAAATTTCAAATTAAAACAACAACTTTCTCTATTATTATTTTTGATATGAAAATAAAATTTAATTATTCGAAACAATCATAGAAAAAACGGATGAACATATTTAACATACATATATCATTATTAACACCATTTACAGAGGGAAGGAAAATTTTGGAAAAAATGAAATTTTTAGTTTTTTTTTTTTTTGTGGGGATTCCGTCTTGGATTTATACGAAGAATGTCAACAAAGATTATGATCAGTTTGTTTTTTTTTTTAAGGAAATAGAGTGAAGCAAAAATTAGCAAAGTTTTCCACCATTCTATCACACATAGAGGCCACTGTTTTTAGTATCAATAGATACGAAACTGCATTGTCCTAGAACTAAGCAGCATAAGATCAATCTTATACTTAGCAATAATTAAAGTAAATATACCGATTGAGAATCATTTTCTAAGTCCACCTGCCCCCTTGGCTGGATGACTACGATTTAAAAAATATCTCTTTGAAAATATGTAACATTTTTTGTTCTAAGAACGATGGGTATTGCTGACAAACGCTCAAATATTTGATACATTTCTGTAGTTCGCCCTATTTATGGAGTAAAAGGGTGGTACTTTTTTCAGCATCCAATGTACCTTTATTTCCATTATATATTGAAATAGAATTTTTATAACATTGGAAAATTTACAAAAAAATTAGAAATATAAATTTGGAACTCTGTGGAAATTCGAATGTTTAAGGGATAAGAAACGTACCTATATTTGGTACTTTTTACGTAAATAGTTTTTATGTATTTAGAGACAAATTGCTTTAAATATTTTATTATAGAATTTAAAAATAATTTTAAAATTCATTGAAGGAAATAAATTTGAGTTGAAAAAAGTACCAATAAGATAAATATCTAAAGAATATCATTTAGACCAAAATTTCGTTCTGGAAGGTGATTACCAAATCAAAAATAGTACCAAATTCGAGTTCTTTTAAAGGATTTGGTGAAGATTTGAGTTTTTTTAATCGTATTTGCTAAATGGAAACTTGAAAATTCAAGCCAAAGGATTTTTTACTAGAACAAAAATAAAGATTGGTACTTTTTTTACTTAAAAAAATAATAATTTGAGGACATTATGTGGTACTTTTTCAATCTTCTATATTCTGTCTGTTTGTACTTTTTGAATTATTTAAAGGTACTTTTTACGAATTTGAAACGTAAAGAGTTTTATGGTACTTTAAGGATTTTTCAAAAGTACTTTTTGTTACAGTAACTTTTATTAAATTCATTTGGTTTCTAAGGAAAGCTATTTAAAATTTGATATAGTTGTCCCTTGACCGATTTTTTTTTGGAATTAATGGAAATGGTGTATTTTGAATATAACTTAATTCTTTTTATATTTCACTAATAAAATTCCTACATAATTATCTAAAAATAATTTTAAAAGTAGGTGGTTGTACATTTATTTCAATATATATTTTTTCAAAATTTGTGATTTTTTTCAAAATGCAAACCAATACCAAAATAACATTTTTCTCTATTTTCACAAATTGTGGAAAATTATTAAAAAAAATATATATTTTTATAAAAAAAAATTCTAAAAAGTGAAGAAAACACAACAAAAAATTGTCATCGAAATGAAAAATGAAATAAATGAGAGAGCTAAACGATCGCGATCGTGTTTGTTGATTTTAAATAAAATTCTAGTATTTTGAGATCATTTTATTCTATTTAATTTATTTTTTTCAAATTTGCTTGTTTAGATTTTGTTAAAATTTGTTGTATTATTTTTTTAACAAAAAAAATCAATAATTTTTATTTGTTGTTGTTGCGATAAGAGATCTTCAATAGATCGTATTTTCTAAAATTTAATTTACTATTTCTATATAATTTCATTTGACAATAATACAAATTATTGTATTTAGCGTTTTCGGTTGAGGGGTTTTTGTTCACTTTTTCTTTGGATAAATATTTTAACGATGATGCTGAAGGTAGGAGAATGTTATATAGGTTTATGCCGAATCTGCAATACCCTTCACCACAAATACGTGTGTTTATACACACTCCCACATACACTCACAGACGTGTACAATATATAAACGTTTTTCTTAATGGGTCATAAAATTAATTATATTTTAGGCTATAAACAGACTCAGATCTTGATTTGATGCAAGAATATATATACATTATGGGGTCTTAGATGATTCCTTCTTAGCGTTTCGCACGGAATAACAAAGTTAATACACCCTCTTCACCACTCGTGGTAGTGGAGGGTATAAAAATTGGTGATCGGCAAATGATCATCTAAATCACTATAGGAAAAGAGAAATAAAGTGGTTCTTTTTTGTTGTCATCATTTTGTCTACTCTGATAATTCACCTGATAAAAGTATCAGCTGAGTGAAGAAAAAGAAACGAAATAAATTAAAAAAAAAAAAAAAAAAACAATTTTGTTTTCTTTGTTATTTTTAAATTAAAATTTCAATACGTACGATTCATGTATATATATTTAGATATTTATATATATAATATTAATTTATATTCGAACATATTTATATATATATATATATTTTATTTGTTTGTTTTTTCGATTTTGTTTTTGTAGTTTTTTTTAAGATTTTAGAATTTTTGCATAATTGAATGTTTGTACTTATATGGTATTATTGATTGAGGCATTCCACCCACTGCCCGACCGATCTTGATTAGACATCATGATTCATATAATGTTATTATGCATAGAAATTTCGAAAATTTAATTGTTTTAATCATGCGACCAATTCATACATATTTGAGATTTAAATAATTCCGAAAAATTTAGATTTCTAATTCATAAACAATTTAAAATGATTCATTTAATTTTATTATGCACACAATTTTCGGAATTTATGATTCAATTAAATATTTCACTTTTCACTTTTTCCTTTTGTAAATATTAACATCGATCATAATTCGAATTGAAATATTATTACAAATTTTATAATTTTTCCAGAAAATAAAAATAAGGGCCTTTCAAGTCCTTCTTACACCACAATGCAGACATGTAAACTTATGTATCGACCCTCGTAATTTTTAATGTTATGTTCTTGTTTAAATTATATATGTTTAAAATATTTTCATTATATTCACATTTATAAAACAATTTTGTCATTTAAATTGATTTTCGGAAGTTGGGTCTTATATGAAGGCTATAGGAAATTAAAGACCGATCCTCACAGCATTTTCTATTATTTATATCGTTAATATAGGAAATATAATCCCAATATCAATATTTGTTTGAGATTTATTCATTAAAAGTGATTTTCGGATGAGGGAGCTATGCTCATTTGTGGACCGATCTTTTTGAAATTTAATTATGTCAAATTTAAATAAAACATAGTCGTATCTGTCAGTTTAATTAGCTTAAAACAACATTTTGGGGAAGAAAGCTGCCTAAAATATTGGACTGTTTTTCAAATATAATAAAGTTTGCCCTGAAGTCGGATATCGTTTAATTACCACAGAGAGAGATTCTGTGTGGAAAAGAATATTTAAAAGGGTGGGAAGCACTACGTTTTCCACTAGTTACAAACATCTGCACAAACACATAACACTCTAATCAACTATGGTGGTGTTGCGTGTAAATATAAATTTTTGTGAAAGGAATAAATTAGCCTTTTGTAAACAAATTTAGTGCAGATTTCAGTCTTATGAAAAATTGAATTTTTAGTGAAAAATTCAATTTTTAGTGAAAAATTCAATTTTTAGTGAAAAATTCAATTTTTAGTGAAAAATTCAATTTTTAGTGAAAAATTCAATTTTTAGTGAAAATTCAATTTTTAGTGAAAAATTCAATTTTTAGTGAAAAATTCAATTTTTAGTGAAAAATTCAATTTTTAGTGAAAAATTCAATTTTTAGTGAAAAATTCAATTTTTAGTGAAAAATTCAATTTTTAGTGAAAAATTCAATTTTTAGTGAAAATTCAATTTTTAGTGAAAAATTCAATTTTAGTGAAAAATTCAATTTTTAGTGAAAAATTCAATTTTTAGTGAAAAATTCAATTTTTAGTGAAAAATTCAATTTTTAGTGAAAAATTCAATTTTTAGTGAAAAATTCAATTTTAGTGAAAAATTCAATTTTTAGTGAAAAATTCAATTTTTAGTGAAAAATTCAATTTTTAGTGAAAAATTCAATTTTTAGTGAAAAAATTCAATTTTTAGTGAAAAATTCAATTTTTAGTGAAAAATTCAATTTTTAGTGAAAATTCAATTTTTAGTGAAAAATTCAATTTTTAGTGAAAAATTCAATTTTTAGTGAAAAATTCAATTTTTAGTGAAAAATTCAATTTTTAGTGAAAATTCAATTTTTAGTGAAAAATTCAATTTTTAGTGAAAAATTCAATTTTTAGTGAAAAATTCAATTTTTAGTGAAAAATTCAATTTTTAGTGAAAAATTCATTTTTAGTGAAAAATTCAATTTTTAGTGAAAAATTTCAATTTTTAGTGAAAAATTGAATTTTTAGTGAAAAATTGAATTTTTAGTGAAAAATTGAATTTTTAGTGAAAAATTCAATTTTTAGTGAAAAATTGAATTTTTAGTGAAAAATTGAATTTTTAGTGAAAATTGAATTTTTAGTGAAAAATTCAATTTTTAGTGAAAAATTCAATTTTTAGTGAAAAATTCAATTTTTAGTGAAAATTCAATTTTTAGTGAAAAATTCAATTTTTAGTGAAAAATTCAATTTTTAGTGAAAATTCAATTTTTAGTGAAAAATTGAATTTTTAGTGAAAAATTCAATTTTTAGTGAAAAATTCAATTTTAGTGAAAATTCAATTTTTAGTGAAAAATTGAATTTTTAGTGAAAATTGAATTTTAGTGAAAATTGAATTTTTAGTGAAAAATTGAATTTTTAGTGAAAATTGAATTTTGAAATTGATTTTTAGTGAAAAATTGAATTTTTAGTGAAAAATTGAATTTTTAGTGAAAAATTGAATTTTTAGTGAAAAATTGAATTTTTAGTGAAAAATTGAATTTTTAGTGAAAAATTGAATTTTTAGTGAAAAATTGAATTTTTAGTGAAAAATTGAATTTTTAGTGAAAAATTGAATTTTTAGTGAAAAATTGAATTTTTAGTGAAAAATTGAATTTTTAGTGAAAAATTGAATTTTTAGTGAAAAATTGAATTTTTAGTGAAAATTGAATTTTTAGTGAAAAATTGAATTTTAGTGAAAAATTGAATTTTTAGTGAAAAATTGAATTTTTAGTGAAAAATTGAATTTTTAGTGAAAAATTGAATTTTTAGTGAAAAATTGAATTTTTAGTGAAAAATTGAATTTTTAGTGAAAAATTGAATTTTTAGTGAAAAATTGAATTTTTAGTGAAAAATTGAATTTTTAGTGAAAAATTGAATTTTTAGTGAAAAATTGAATTTTTAGTGAAAAATTGAATTTTTAGTGAAAAATTGAATTTTTAGTGAAAAATTGAATTTTTAGTACAAAATTCAATTCAATTTCTTTTAAAAAGATTTAATTTTCATTAAATAAAATGAGACAAGTTTTATTACAAAATATATTTTAACTAAAAAATTGTTTTTTTTTTTATTTTAAATTACGCATTTCGTTTCCGAATATGAAATTAAAAAAATGAATTTTTCAATTAATTTCTACAATTTTTTTGAAAAATAAATTTGACTTAAAAATTATGTTTTTGTTTAATTTGTTACAGAATTTGAAAAATTATAAACAATTTTTTTTTCTTTTAAATTTTGAAAATCACATAATTTCTTAAATGAATTCGAATACAACAGAGATATTTATTTTCAAAAAAAAAGCGATATTGATTATTCAGATTCACATAATATTTGAAAACATATTTATTATGTGAGTTTTATTCATTTTCCGATTTTCAAATTTCAATATTTTTTTTTATTTTCAATAATTTTTGTGCCAAAACATTATTTCGATTTAAAAATAATTACAATTTGTTCAAAACAAAACAAGTAAAAATGTTATAGTCGGTAAAGTCCGACTATGTAGTGCCCTACATCATATTGTTGGTTGTACGAAACATTTTTGAATGACCCTCGTACATTACGTACATTATTACAGTACTAAAATTTATGAAAAATTTATGCGTTTGAATAGGATATTTTCTAGGGGGTTATATCGGACCTAGAAGAAATGATGGACCGACCGAGGAATCATCCTAAAAATTGGAATTACCCCCGAGGCATGTTAGAAAAGATTTTCGAATATATAAACAGAGCACAAATAGGTATGATATATAGCAGCTTTGAACGATATTCATAGAGGCGCTATGAATTCCATGGTTTCAAGTTATCATATGAATGTCGTACTTGGACGCCACCCACCTGCCATTGCAGACTAAGAAAAAAATCTGCTGAGGTCTATAAGTTCAGGATGAATCCTACTGGTCTCGTATTGACCATGTGGCCAAGTGCTACATGATACACAACAATTTCTACCGACCAAGCCAATCCTAGCGCTCTTAGTCCAGAAGATCTAAGGACTATTTCTATAGAAATAGCAGAGTTTCTTGGACTGAATCACAACAATTAACTAACTTTATTTTTCATCTATTACAACAACAATATGGACCGACCCTCTTATATTACGAACATCGAGTTTAGATTGTATTTATCTCAATTTGTCCAGTTGTTACCACAATACCAACGTATATGTGAGATTTATGCCTTTCAAAGCGATATTTGGAAGCTGGCCTATGAGAATTAATCGACCGACCCTCGCATAATTTTACACATGTATTTATAATAATATAAGACTTAATTGTGTTTAATTTCGTTGTAATCACTTGATATTTCGGATTTTTCCTACCTTAAACCGCGATTCCGGCAGGATATTTTTATAGGAGCTACCTGAAGTATTGGACCGAGATGACGAATTTAAAAAGGCTTCGTCCTTGAGTCAAACAATTAACATATAATAAATTTCATCATGATATATTGAAAATTGCTACAGATCGCTACAGTGTTCACAACGTTTACGTGGGCGGCTAGACGGACAGACAGACAAATGGACGGAGGGATGGACGAACGAACGGACCGACATCCTTAAATCGATTCAGAAAGTGATTCTGAGTGGAATGGAATAGTTAAAAATGGGTGTTACGCCATTTTTTTCTATATGTTACAAACATCAACATAAACACATAATGCCTACAATGGTGTAGGGTATAAATATTGAAAATATGAAAAAAAGTCAGTACAACAAAACTGTTGTTTTTAGCCTCAAATCATAATTATTTTTGATGTTTTCTATACTTTTTTTCTTCAAAATTTCTTCTCCCATAGAAAATCATAAGATTTTTTTTATTTGGTTGAGATCAATGTGTGAGTAATATCGTCGTTCTAAATGATGTGTGTGAGTTTATGATGATCATGATGATGATAATGATAATAATAAGTTTGAGTTTATTCATCATTAATGCAAATGTGTGTAAGTGTGCAAGTTGTTGCACTTTGTGTTTCGATTTCTGCTGCCGCTGCTGCTGCTGCATCGCATGTATCAATGTATCCTTAAAAGGTGCGCTGTTTGGATCATCTTGTTTGCTCTTTTTCAATTTTTTTTCTTCAATTTTACCTCAATTTGTATTATTTGTTTTATGAATTTCTTTACATTAAATATTCATTTATTTTATTGTTGTTGTTGTTTTCTTTATTAACGACGCATTCTATTCTGTCACGTTTGTGGTTTCTTTTTTCTTAAAGGAATTTTTTTTTATTTGTGTTTTATGAATAATTTTTGAATAAATGACAGGAAGAGTGTTTTCAATAAGATTTTAATTAGTGGAAAACTAAAACATACACATACAAACACACACACTCACACATTTAAACAAATTTCAGATGTTGTCTATTTTAAAATTTTTAAATTAAAATTATGTTAAATATTTTTTTTCGTAAATTATGTAGAATATTTAATTTAAAAAAAATTGCAATTCAGAAAATTATGAAAAATTTACAAAAAGAAATTTAAGATCGATCTGTATTTATCAGTGTAACAAATATTGCATAACTTTTTTATGTATCCGCAATAATTGGCAGAGCTCAATGAAATAAGACCTGAGTATTTATTATTGTCCAAAGAAACTTTCTAGTTAAAACCAGCAGAATCGTTTTAGTATATTAAACGTTAAAGACCGATATCTGAAGTTATCTCTCAGTTGAAGTGAAGATCTTTTGCAAAATTCTAAACTATAAATCGACAGATTAGAATAAAATTTTTGCATTAAAACCGATTTCGAACATTTTTAAAATTGTGATGTGGAACGTATCTCATTACCATGTCAAAAATGATCGAAATCTGTTCAGAAGAAAAAAGTTATAATCATAAAAATATAACTTATTTTGTGACTCATAAAGGTTTCTTTGTTATATTCAAGAAAAACTTTAATATGCGCTCTGTGGGTATAAACCTTTCCTATTAAAACTTTTACACCAATTATTTTTTAATATCAGTACCGGGGGAATTTTTCCGTTGATTGATAACCGGGTTCAGGTAGAAGAAATGGACCACATGATAATTTTTGGTTATATTTATCTTAATTTGATCAATTATTATTACAATAACAACGTTTATGTGAGATTTTTTTGGAAGGGGACCTATGGGAGAAATAATGGACCGACCCTCGCTTATTTTGGCACATAGTTTTAGAATATTATAAGACTTACTTGTGACAAATTCGGTGAAATTTCTTTGTATTAAGGACTTTTATGACCTTAAAATTCTATTCCGGGTAGAACATTTGTATGGGAGATGCCTAAATATAGGACCGAACATAGTCAATATCAATAAACTTCGTCCTAAGGCTAAAATAATAATATGTACCAAATTTCATCGTGAAATTTCAAAAATTGCGACCTGTAGACTGTTCACAACGTTTAAATGGGCAGCCAGCTGGACAGACAGACGGACGAATGGACATCGTGAAATCGACTCAGAAATACTTATTAATTGATATTAAAATTTATTAAGAAACAAGAAGTTCCATGGAAGAAAATAGATATTTTAATGTTACCTAATATTTCCTACCCGGCAGAACCGGCAAACTTCGTTTTGCCAAAAAATAGTATTTTATTTAATTTAGGCATTGCTGACCCTAAGCAAACATGTTGCATTATTGTACGATTTAAGTAGATTATTACGAAATTTAAATTTGCTTTGTATGGGCGTTACCTTTACCCCAGTTCTTGTGCGTCCTACCTTTTGTCCGGTAAAACAAATCATTGAGAAAGTGATTAAAGCCAAATTTGAGAACTCTTATAGCTACTTAGGTAGTCGATAACCAATAGTTGCTTTGTATGGGCGTAGCCTATCCTCCAGGTCCTATTTGTCCAACGTTCTCCATTAAAATACTTTCTTAAGTAATTAGTTGATACCAAATTGAGAACTCTCGCTTTTATAATTCTTTTGATATTCGATTATAAATATTTACTTTGTATAGGCGGTACACCTCCCCCTAGCCCTATCAGAATATAGCCTATGTTACTTTTGATGTAAATTTTGATATTTATAGAGCCCGTTGTAACAAATGATGGACTTGTTTTGACGCAACCGAATATTGCTTGTCATACCAAAAACTGTTTGGGAAATTTTGACTTCTTTTGGGTCTCAAATTTTTTCAATTTCCATACTATAATTTTGGTTTTTAAATTTTTAGCAGCGACTCTGTCCGGAATATTATGAGCATTGCATGTTTAACGTTTCATACCAAATAGTGCGAGCTCTGTTTTTTTGCTGGATGCTTTGGGAGCTCTTTTAAAAATACTTTCTTTTTTTATACCCTACAACACCGAAGGAGGTTGAGGTATTATGCGTTTGTCCTGATGTGTTACACCATGTAAGTATAAGTATTTCTGAGTCGATTTCACGATGTCCATTCGTCCGTCTGTCTGTCCAGCTGGCTGCCACATTTAAACGTTGTGAACAGTCTACAGGTCGCTATTTTTGAAATATCACGATAAAGTTTGGTACATATTATTATTTTAGCCTTAGGACGAAGTCTATTGAAATTGACCATGTTCGGTCCAATATTTCAGGCAAATCCCATACAAATGTTCTATCCGGAATAGAATTTTAAGGTCATAAAAGTCCTAAATACAAAGAGATTTCAGCGAAATTTGACACAAGTAAGTCTTATAATATTCTAAAACTATGTGCCAAAATGAGCGAGGGTCGGTCCATTATTTCTTCCATAGGTCCCCTTCCAAAAAAAATCTCACATAAACGTTGTTATTGTAATAATAATTGATCAAATTAAGATAAATATAACCAAAAATTATCATGTGGTCCATTTCTTCTACCTAAACCCGGTTATCAATCCGATTTTTATAGCTGTAAAATAAATTTTAATGCCTGTCAATTTTAAAGTTTTATGATTTTGAACTAAATTTTTATATATTTATAAAAATTTAATAAAAATATTTTTTATTATTATTTTTTCATGACAACCATGTTAATTTAACAGCTGTCAAATATTCATAAATAAATATTTACATGGAATTTAAAAGTTAATAAGATTAAAAATTGAAAATGACTCCACGCATAAAACTCTAATAGAATCGATTTAGTAAAATTCGTTTTTATGATTTAAAACTAAAAATGTTTTTCATTATTAAAATTATAATTATTATAACATTTATAATGATTATATTATAATTCTATTTTTTTTTTAAACCCATAATGTAATTTCTATTTATATATTTTCAATATAACTTAACCTCTCACATTTTGAAATTCATTTAAATGAAAATCTGTCCCGAGAATAAAATGGATGGAACATAGATTTTTTCAGTGTATTTTTAGTCAAGTTTGGAATGTATCGATTCATTCATAAATCTATTTATGGGTGATTTGTATACTACATGTTTGTACAGATGTTAACAACTCACAGAAAAAGTGCTACCTCCACCTTTAAGTAGAGATAAAGCTTATTTGAACGAATTTTCTTTGTGTCGTAACTCCTTAAAACCTTTTAAAAATCAGAAAATTAAATTTTTACGTTTTTTGCCTTAAACCTCCAACCGATATCGATAATACCCTTTATTCATTTGAACCGATTTTTCTCATTTTTGGATTAGTAATGAGGAACAAAAGTTTATTTAAATTTTATGGCGAAATTTCATTTCAATTTGTCAATTTATAATGGAAAATTCTATGGATGATCTTCTTCTAAATTTAGAGGCTGCCCCTGATATCGGTATATATTTTAACATATTAAACCTATTTTATTGGTTTTAAATACGAAACTTCTCAGTATAAAGGCTAAACTTCATTGAGCTCTGTCAGTTATTGCCAAAAACAGACAGACAGACGGACATAGCTAAATCGACTCGGGTTTTGATTAATACATTATGGGGTTTAGGTAATTTTATCTTAGCGATACACACGGAATGACAAAGTTGATATAGAGTATGTATGTATTTATGTATGCATGTATGTATGTATGTATGTATGTATGTATGTATGTATGTATGTATGTATGTATGTATATAACGTTTAGACTCTAAAACGGCAGGTCCAAATTTGATGAAAATTTTACAGAATGATCCCAAAATACCCGAAAGTAACTTAGGCTATAAAAACTTCCGATGGGACCAGGGGAAGAAGTACCCATACAATGCAAATATTGATTATCGAATAAATAAAGAACTATAACCGCAAGAGTTCTCAAATTAGGTCTAAACAATTTTCTTAAGGTTTTACTGGAGGAAATGTAGGACGAATAAGATCAGGGGAAGGGGTATTGCCCATACAAAGCAAATATTGGTTGTCGAATATCTAATGAACTATAACAGCGATAGTTCTCAACAACTTTCTCAAGGAACAGTTTAGCTGGATAAAACATAGGATGGATTAGACCAGGGGGAGGGGTATTTCTTAGGCATTTGTGGTGGAGAGTATTACCGCTTTTCAATACATAATTCAAAGCACAAAATTAGAACGTGTTAACCCCAGACTAATATTGATCAATTAAAATATTTTATCTAAGCTTTGATATGGAACCACATGGACTGAGTTAAAATAAAAAGTAAAGAACTTAAAAAAAAGTATCAAGGAACTCTTTAACTGGACAAAATGAGGACGGATGGGATTAGGAGACTGGTACTCCCCATGCAAAGTCAATTTCGGTTATTGAATATTTAAAGAATAATTATAATATAGAAATCTATATAACGAACATTTGATTTTAATTTAGGATCCACTTTAAACTTACATAATATAATATATTAATTTAATTTTGAATAAATGTTATTTCGACATGAAATCTAAAAAGATTTAACATGTTTTACAAAATAAATAAATATTGTATGAAAGTGATTCAACATTGGAAAATTTATTAAAAAACCAACTTGAATTTTAAGAGTTTTCTAATGAATCAAATTATAACTGTAAAAATGTTGAATTATTGATTTTTTAGTTAATTTACATTGTTTTTTTCCCGTGTGTACTAATGTTAAGTCGATACTTGCGAATTTTGAGTTATGACGATCTTGCAGCAAATGAGCGATATATGATTTTTGCGAAAAATTTATAAAGGTTTTTGTTGAGAATCCTGAAGATATATTAGAATAATTTGGGCCAAATTAGAGCGAAAATATTTTGCTTTAGTCTAAACATCTCAAAAACTATAAGAAACATTTTCGTATCCGAGATTTATATGATTTCATTATACCCTACACCACCGAAGGTGGTAAGGGTATTAAGGGTTTGTGCTGATGTTTGTAACATACGCCCACCTTTAACAATACCGTTCTACTCAAAATTCAGAGTCGATTTATCGATGTCTGCCCATGCCGATGTCCGTCTGTCCGGCTGGCTGTTCGCGTAAACATTGTTACAGGTCTCAATTGTTAAAATATCGCAATGAAATTTGGTATATATTATTATTTTGGCCTAAGGACGAAGCCTATTGAAATTGGTCATGTTCGGTCCAAATTTCAGGTATCTCACATACAAATGTTTTTTTCCCGGAATGGGGTTTTAAGGTCTTAAAAACAAAACGATTTAAACGAAATTTGACACAAGTATGTCTATTAATATTCTTAAGCGATGTGTCAGAATATGCGAGAGTCGATTCATTATTTCTCAGAGGTCCCATACAAATCTTTTTCCAAATATCAGTTTTAGGGGCAAAAATCGATGTGCCCCCACATATCGTTGAATTAAGATAAATATAACCAAAAAAATCGATGTGCGAAATTTTACGAGGGTCTGTTCATAATTCATTTTAAAACGCATAAATTTAACATACCGCATAGTGTCACAATAATGTACTGTACGTTTAAGAATACATTAGAGAATCAAATTATACGAGGGTCGTTTATTAATTTTTGGTAACCAACGATGTGGTGGTTTAGTCAGGCTTCACCAATTATACATTCTTTCTTGTGCAGCACTTGTATTCATGGAGGGTCCAAACAAATTTTCCAATATTTATTTTTTACCCAAAAAAGGTAAAAAATACGAAAAATTTTGAAATAATTAAAGTTTTTGTTTATTTTATTCAAAATACTTTGTACAGATTTGTTATAATTTACACAACAAAATTTATGAAAATTTATTTATTTATTTATTTTGTTTTGTTTATTAAAAAAAAAAGAAGTACATTAAAATATAAACATACATACATACATACATACATACATACATACATACATACATACATACATACACACATACATACATACATACATACATACATACATACATACATACATACATACACACATATATATGCATAAAGATATATTAATACATAAGGTAATTATATACATTCATTTTTATGTATCTAAAATTATATAAAAATTTTATATATAATTTTCTGTATATAAAAGTTATGTAAATTTTCCAAAACTATAAGAGTGAAGAAGAAGAAGAAAATATTTTTAGCAAAAATAAAATCCATAAAATAAATGTACAAAATACATTTAATGTATTTCATGTGTTTCATTATTTACATAGATACAGATGTATATACAAATGTATAGGTAAATCTCTTTGTATGTTAGTATGAGTAAATGTAGCAATCTTTGGTGCATTATAGCTATTTTAGTGGGAGAGTTGAGGCATCCAAAATCTTAATGGAATCTCCACAAAATTTTTTTAAAAAAATTTAAAGAAAAAGTTGCGCATGTCTTTTTCCCCCCAAAAAAAGCAAAAAAAATATTCGCTCATGAATTTTGCTATAAAAAAATTAGAAATTTTGTGAATAAAAATATTATGGCCTCAACTTATGATCTCAAATCGTTTAATAATGTTTATTAACTCACACAAACACTCTTAGAGACATAAAATGCTAAATTTGAAATTTCTTTTTTGAAATAAACAAATAAAACAAGTTAGAATGCTTAAATCGGCAATGCCGAATCTTAAATACCCTCTACCATAAATATGTGTGAAGTAAATATGTTATGTTTCATACATACACACTCACACAAACACTCGAAAAACTAAAGAAACTTTTCATTGAGAATTTCCAAATTTGGTCCCCATAACTTTTCCATGGAACTTTTTGAAAACACAAAGTGTGGTGCGGACAGAATCAGGGGAAGAGGTAGCCCCCATAAAAAGCAAATTTTGATAATCGAATATCTAAAAAAACACTTCATCAAGAATTTAAAAATTTGACCTCAATAATTTTTTCAAGGAACTTTTTTTACGAGGAAAACTGTGAGGCGGATAGGATCAGGGGAAGATGTAGCCCTCATGCAAGACAAATATTAATCAACGAATGTTTAAAGAACTATAACAGAGAGACTTTTTGAACCACTTTATCAAGGAACTGTTTTACTGGACAAAATGAAGGATGGATAGGATCAGGGGGGAGGTAACCTCCATACAAAGAAAATATTGATTATCAAATATCTAAAGATCTATAACAGCAATAATTCTCAAATTCGACCTCAAACACTTTTTTAAGGATTTTTTTTATTGATCAAATATCTAAAGAACTGTAATAGCGGGGGTATTAAAATTGGTTCCAATTACTTTTCCAAGAAACTTTTTACTGTGTAGGATGGATAGGAGCATGGGCAGGGATACCAGGCACTTTATAAGAGCGGCAAAGCGCACTGGATCTTATCAAGTTATTTATATTTTTGTCTATAACTTTTTCTATTGAACCGATTTTGATAAATTTGGATTGGTAATGAAGTCCAGAAAGTTTCATATCATGTTGAAATTTATCTCTAATTTGATTTGAAGTAACAATTTTAAGAAAGTTTTTGACTTGAACTTAGGGGTTGCTTCAAATATTGGTGTATATCTCTTAATGTACTAAACCGATTTTGCTGGTTCTTAGAACTATTACAAATGCTTAGGCCAAATTTCATTAAGCTCTGTCAGTTATTGTATGTGTGAGCATGCCAACAACAGACAGACGGGGCGGACAGACAGACATAGCTAAATCGACTCAGATTTTCATTTGATACTAGAATATATATTATTTAAAAGGGTCTGAGATTATTTCTATTTGGTATTACACATGGAATGACAAAGTTAAAACACTCAATTCACCACTTACGGTGGTGTAGGGTATCAAAATTAATGTATCTGAAAAATGTTTTCAGATTCTTTTCAATATTTTCTGTTCTTTATTTTTGGAATTATTCAATCTTTTTGCGCCATGAGATTTTTTTGCTTGATTTTTCTATAAAGAAAATTTCTTTTGTATTGTTTTTTTTTTGTAATTGTATTTGTATCTATTCTTATCTTAGTGTGGGTGTCTGTAGTATTTCTTAATAAAAAATTTTTAATATACACTCATACATAGAAACGTTTTAGAATTTAAAAATTTTTAATATTTTTCATCCAAAAAAAAAATATGCTTCTTTTTCTCAAGATTTTTTCATTTAGACTTGTACTCTCTCTCCGTTCACTCGCCTACACGTTAATTTTTGGTTTATTTATTTAATTTTTCTTTTTAAAAAAATTTTGCCGTGATTTTTTTTTGGAAATTATTTAAATAAAATAAATTTTGAAAATAGAAACCAAATTTAATGTAAACATTTTTTTTTTGATAATAATACCCGATATTTTAATTATTCTACTTTTTTCAATATTAGAAAATTTTTTCAAAATATTGAAAATGGAAAAATTATAATAAAAAAAATTGGAAATTCGATTTGTGAATGAAATTAACACGGAAAAATAATATTTTTCTTAAATGTTTTAGAAAATTAAAAAAAAAATTTTTAACGAAATATTTCAGAAAGGATTTGAAATTTTTCTGAAAAAGTTTTTATATTTCGCTTAAGAATTTTGAATACATTTGCGTAATACGTTCAGTTTCGATCTACCTTTTGATAAGTCTAAGAGTTATAATATATAATCATAATCGGGTATTGAAATGATTCTTATTTATCTCGAGACTTATTCATGAACATAGTTGGAGTTATATCTGAAATACAAGTTTAAAAAGTTTCTTATCCCGATACTTATTTTGTTGTCAATATCGAAAAGAAATCAAAATCTTTTCATTTTCTTTAAAAAAATCAATTTTATTTTCATGCTGTATTAAAATTCGATTTTATATCGAAATTATAAAAAACAAGATGTAAAAGATCGCAGTAATTTGGGCTACAGACAACTTTTTAAGTAACGTTAGATCAAAAATTGGCTTGTGGCCTTTAAGGCGGCACCAAAAAAAAAAAAAAAAAATAACTAAAATCATCACTAAAGAAAGTTGATTTTATTCAATGTTGATTTTCTGCTTTCGATATAAATTCAGTGTTTTTGAGTTCCCCTTATAATAAAATTAAATATATTTGAATCATTCAATATTGTTTCTAGGAATTAAAATCTAAGAAAAAATTGTGAAACAATGTTGAATTAACATTGAATTTATTAAAAAACAAAATTATAATTGAAAATTTTTAAATTATGGCGACTTCAATTTAATAAATATAGATATTATTAATAATAGTCTAAAACATGGATTCTTACAGAGAATTCTTTCGCGGAACCCTTTTAGATTGTAGTAGAACCGCGTACCCTCATTTTTAAAATAACCGAAATTCACTCATATATGCCTGATGCTCCATTCGTTCTAGTTCCAGCAAATTTTTTCACACTAAATATTGTTATTTGCGAGAATTTCGGAGAGCGCATTGAAAACATCTGCTCCTTTTGTAGTATTAGAAAACGATTTCAGAAATAGAAGACTTCTATTACTATTTTATTTTTTGCGAATATTTATGGTTCAAAATCTGATTTTCGAATTATCGTTAATAAATAACTCTTCATTTTTCGGTATAATAAAAGTAGAGAGTAGAAGATGGAGAGAAAAAATATTTTGGTTTGACAGTTAAGTTACTTTTTTCTATCAAAAAATAGTTTATCTTCGAAATTTATTAAAAAATACTTTAAAAATTAAATTGTTCATCTATTCTACTCCGACATAATATCGAGTACAGAGAGTACAACTAGAGAGGCATTACCTTCTTCTTCTTGGTTGGTACCTTCCATTTAAATGTCCTTCTGGAATGAGGTCCTAAATGTAAAGCGATTTTAACAAAAAAGTTGTACAAAATTTTTTAAAATCTTGCAAAAACGGGGGTTTTAAACTGGTGCCAATAATAGCGATAACTTGAATCTTAAGCACTGTATACATAATGCTTTTGCTCAGTGTTTCTTTTAACTTTATAGCATTTTTTCCTCCTTCTCTCCAATAATTAATAATTTAAACATGTAATGTGGGTAACTACACTACACTTTTGCAGGGTAACTACATTTTTGCAGTGCAAAAAAATATAGTGTCACAAGAAAGTTTTCCTTATTTTTATTTTATATAAAATAAAAATAAATTAATAAAATTTACACTTAAAATTCAGGAAAATTGTTTACTTCAATTAGGGTACCAACTCTTATACTTTATAATAATTATATAGTCAAACTTGACCGACTTTTCTCATTGTTTTCTTTTTTGGACAATTTAAATCAAAAATTATTCTTATAATTTTGCATAATGAAACCAGATGTACCACATCATCATTCATCACTCAGCTCAGCATTCACTCAGCTTTATAAAACTTTCCGTTACTTTTTGCGGTCCTTTTAAAGTATCATTTAGTAAAAGATCCTTTTCAAAATTATTCATTAAATATTTATTTATCGAATAACTCTATAAAAGCGATGAAGCATATGTAATCGTGCTTACATTAAACATTAATCGATTTCTTTAGTTTCTTATGTGTGTAACATTAAATCTACAATAACTGTTTAATAAGCCAAAACTTGGTCCATTGGAATAATAGTGAATGTTAACAAAAAATCAGTAGTTTTGTTTTTGTTCAAAGCGATTAAATAAATGCGAGTGAATTAAAACGAATAATTTTTCAAGCAGCAAATGAAAACACAAAATTATGAGATTTTTATCTCTGTGTTATCGATAAATAAAAATTAATCGCAAGATTATTTTACAAACAGTAAATGATTTGCCACTCTTTTTTCTTCTCTTCTCTTCTCTTCTCTTCTCTGTGTTTAAACCAATTTTCTATGCATATATTTGGCCAACTTTAATCTGGTTCTACGTTTCACTACTAACCAATTGACAACATGTTCCATGACAAACATCCATGAGGCGAAAAGCAATAGCAAGCCATTGAAAGCAAAACTACCACCAACTTGTGACAGTGTCAAACTCTTAAACGGCTCCTCACGAGCACGTTGTATTTCTTCGTTTATTTTACGTCTCATATCCAAATCTCTTGCCCATTTTTGCATGTGACCCGATTCAATAATATGTTGTATGACTGGATTGATTTTGTGCAATAAATGAAATTTCTTTGGCATTAACATCGTCACCAAATAAACGTAAATATTCTCATTGCGATCGAAACAATAAAGACTGTCTCGTGGTATACGAGGATTGTAGAAGGAGTGTTGACGTGAGACGGCCACAGCCAGTTTGGCATCGTTGGCAGCTCGCTGTAAACACTCCTCAATATTATAGCACATTTGAAATTGTTCACGTACATAACGGTAGATCTGCCAAATAAAATGATTTAATTGATTTTCAATTGATTAACAAGTTTTCACAAACCTCTCCTTCCTTATTTAAATGTCTCACATTATCCACACTGCCCATGATGTGCATACGATTTTGATAGATCTCATTTAAATGACTAATTTGGTACAGAGATTTGGGTGTGGTTAAGGTGCTGACCAAAAAACTTTGATAGATATTACTAAACATTAGACCCATGACGAATGTGGTACCAAAACATAACTTCAAACTGGTTGGTATGGGCTTCAAGTTAATGGCCTGACTAAGTATGATGCCCATTACATAGACATTAATGCTGAAGTAACTTTTAAAAAATCTCAAACGCATTTTAAGACATTTCTGGGAGGCGAAAATACTTAATGAGGCAGAGAATATAAAAATTAGTGTTAAGATCCATGCACCAATTTGAAAGGTGGCTAAAAAGTTGAAAAGATTATGGGTATGTTTGGCCTTGGCCACACACCAAGTTAAATCATCTTGATGATATGGTATGGTACTCGAAACAAATTGACTTATGCTGGGATCCTCATCTATGCCTCCCACAACCATTTCAATGTCACTGAAAATATGTATATTTTTTAAGATAAAATAAAATATATAGCAAAGGCTGGTCCAATCATAATACATGACTAAACTAAAAGTTCTGCTTGATTGTTAGCAGAAGCTTAGATTCAATAATGCTCCAAATGATTTGAATACAGATACCTGTTGAGTTGAAGCCGAGGAATTGGAATTATTATAAAACAAAGATTAAGAAAATTTCATTTCAATTGGAATTCACACAACAACCGATTACACTGAAGATAACTGTGCTTGAAAGTTATCGATTGTTCGTAGATGTTATCGGCCAACATACACTAACACAAAAAACTGTAAACGATTCAATTCTGGTAATTTTTACGCAAACGTCAATGACAAGTCTGATTTGCCGAAATTATTTGAAAATACGGAATTGAAGATTTTACGTGACAAAGATCAAACGCCAAATTCATTTTATTTGCACAATTTATTGAAGCAAAGTGTAATCGAAAAGCGATTTGGAAGTTATGCTTCACTATTAAAAGTAGATATTCTAAACTCATCGATCGATTGTTGGTAGAAGTTTACGTTCCACATCCTATAACAATAAAAACAAATGAACGTTAATTTTGCACGTTTCAAAAGTGGTGATTTGGACACGATTGTCAAATAGAAGTATTTTAAGAGGAGAAATTGGAAGCTTTACCGACAAAGATTGATTTCTAATGCAAAAAGAACTTGTATTGTCACTGGAAGTAATACGACAAGACATTTTCCTACATTCACATGGAATTCATCCAAAACAAGGAAATCGGAATCAATTTGTATTGAGGATGAGAGATTTGAGAGATTAAGTGATTTGGTATGACGGATAACAGAAGACCTATACCGATAGCGAATTATTCATTTCAAAAGAACTATCAGCAAGGAAAGGAATAGAACATTCCACCAGTCAAGAAGACAACATTTGCCTTCAAGTTTACTCGTTTAAACCACGATAAATCAGATTTGTTTCCTTCGGACTATCGTTAGTTTCGATCGGTTGGAATGTTGTTAAAGGAATGTGCTTCACTTTACAAAACTTATTATTCAGACTGCTATTAGTTTCAATCAATTTGGAACGCCTTTTCTGGATTATACTCCATGTCAGAACAGACTATCAGAAATTGTCTTTCTTTACCTCAAAACAGGCGAATTTCCTTTAGAACTGCTCTTATGCGAATTTAAATAAAGATTTTATGTATTTTTGTTGGACCGCCCTTTTAGTTATCAAAAACTCACCCATCTATCAACTGCTGAAAGAGATGATAAAGATTTGTATTCTCCACTTGCATTTCAATACTGATATGTAAACGTTCCGCAATTGTTTGTATCAATTTATACTCTATACCATTCAAACGTATTTCCGATGAAGCTCCTTGACCCTCAGCATCAACATCGGATTGTTCTTTATACACAACATAGTCATCTTCATCATCGTTGAACTCATAATCCATTTGTTCATCATCGTCAGAGGTGTTATTGTAGGAAGTTTGATTAACGACTACACTTTCAGTTGAAGTACTATAAAGACTATTGTCCAGTGCTTCATTAAAAATATATGGTTCCCAGGGACGATAGGCAGCCACTAAAGGACAACCGCTGAGGTCTTTGGGAAATTTATCTAAGAATAAAGCCCGATATAGTTCTTCAACAATTAGCTTGGGATATTCTGATTGGGAGGATTCTTCTGTATAGGAATGTTGTTTTTTATAATCTTGAGTTTTAACGTCTTCCTGGATTTCTAACTCCGCTGAAGATGAAATGTGGGATACGGATAACTGCTGAGTTGTAGTGTTTTTAACATAATTGCTTGGCGGGTGTTGAAGCCATTGCTTGATTCTGATCTTCCTCATTGTCTGCATGCTTTGTATTTTCATCTTCTTTTTCTGGTTGAGCGTTATCTACATTCCCTCTCGTATTAGTTTCTTCCATTTCATATTTTGCAGTTTCACCTTCATCATATTCAGTCTCATGATTTTCTTCATCTTTTTTCTCTTCTGATTTATTTTCTTCTCAGCAACTTCTTCATCTCCTTCCTCCTCTGTTTTTCCTTTCCTTCCTACTCTTCTCCTTCCATTTCAATTTCACCACCTTCTTCCTCTTCATCTTCTTCCTCCTCATTCTCATTTTCTCTTTCACCTTCTTGATAATCACAAATATCCAAAGTTTCTATCGATATCACTCGATTACCACAATTATTATCGGGATGATAGGGAAACACCGTTTTTCCAAAATAAAAGCTGCTCTCCTCACTTTGTCCAATAACATTGACGTTATAGATTTTCTTATTCATAAAATTCAATAAAATCTCTATCATAATATCAGTCATTTCTTCTTCCGTCTCCTCCACTGCCGAGAAATAGACCACAAATTGAGCCAATGGATTCCAATTAGATTTGTTTTCCAACTATCAAATATTTCATCCATATCTTCATCTTCCATATTTTCAATAACGAAAAAATAACATTGTGGCTTCTCATGCAGAACATGCTGATACTTAACTTCCACATCACTATCACGATGTGTATCCATAACCACTATAGTCCAAGGATAATTAGGATCTGTATGTAATGCTCGCAAAAGAGATTGCTGGACATGAGTTGAAGCTGATGTTATGCTCATGTGAAGCACTGAACCAGATAGAGCTTCGCCAGAGTGAAAATATTTTGCCAACAATGTAACGGTACAAATAATTTGTGCACGATCATCATCTGGCACTTTAATGAGATTTATGCCAAAACCCTGAGCTTCACTTTTGAACCAAGAGTTTAGAAATAAGAACAGCCAAAGGTTTGTCATGGTTTATTACTCTGCACGACGATATTGGTGTTCCAATGAGCGTTGGATTTTGAAATGAAAGAAAAAATAAAAATAAAAATTCGTTTAATGTTATAAACAGCTGAAGGCGAAAAATACATGCGATATGCATATAATTTAATTATATTTACAAAGTAACATATTTGAGTTAACGATATAAAACAGTGCATTAAAAAGTAAATCATTTAAAATCAAGTTATAGTCGATTCAGATTGATTATGTCATCCCCTACACTATGACGCTTGAAAATGATAGAAGAACCTCGTATCATGATTTATTCAGATTCTGGTTCAGTTGTAGTTCAGTTTAGTTCTAGTTCAGTTCTAGTCTAGTTCCGGTCTAGTATAGTTCTGGATCAGCTCTAGTTTAGCTCTAGTTCAGTTCTAATTCAGTTATAGTTCAGTTCAAGTTCAGTTCAAGTTAAGTTCTAGTTCACTTCTGTTATTGATAATTTTTTTCAGAAATCGATATTCTGATAACAATTTTGATTACAAAGCAAACAATTATCACTTTCCTCTAAAAATCGATAATTTTATAATAAATCTGAAAAATTTAATTGAGTGATTTTCTTTTGTTACCCACTGTATTTTCATTTACTTTGTTTCTTGCTATTAAAAGACAATCTAATTGATTTAGATCTTTTTTACTATTTTCTAATATTATAAGTTAAGTTAAATAATAAACCAAGAAATTAAAATTAAACAAAACCTTATGATTTCACATGTAAACGGGTCCCAATTCACACAACACATACACACACACACACGTTCAAACAAACTAACTCAACAAGATTTTTGATATTCCAAATAATTTGTTGGTATTTACTTCCGAATAAATTGTTATTTTCTGTAAAAATACAAAAATTATAGTATTTCAAATTGATTTGTGTGTTGGTGTGTGTGTGTGTTTGTGTGTCTGTTCATATGTATTCCAAAAAGCTCCACTCCTTGGGGTATTTGCCTTTTATTGTTTACTTGTTCAACACTCACAAATCAATCTAAAACCAACACAATTTTTATTCAAAAAATACTTAAATAATTAGAAATATTTTGCAACAACAACAGCAACAACAAATAGAAAATAATAAAATATTGTAAGATTATTTGATTTTTGGGGTTCCATTACTTATGGTTATATGACCATTTTTTTTCTAATAAGGCAAACCAAACGTCCAATCACTTTTACGTTCTAAAATCATTTGAAGAAATATTAACGTATTTTTATTTTACACATAATTATTGCTGGTTTTTTTATCTATTTTGGAACCAAAATTGGTATTATCAAATATTGTTAGATATTTGGTCATGAATGAGAGACAGACGGAGAAATATTTGATGTTGAAAATAATAAAAATTCACTAGAAAACTTAATTTTTGTTATGGTTTTTATTTGTGATAATTTTTTTTAATTTGAACTTAAAATTCGATAAAATTATTTGTTAATTTTATGTAAGAACTAGAACTGAATTAGAGCAGAACTAGAACTGAATTAGAAATGCGTTGGAACTGAAATAGAACTGAACTAGAACTGTGAAAACTAAAATAGATCTAAACTACAACTGTGAACAAGAACTGAAATAGAACTGAACTAAAATTGTACTAGAGCTGTGAACAAGAACTGAAATAGTACTGAACTAGAACTGAAATAGACTGAACTACAACTGTGAACAAGAACTGAATTAGAACTGAACTAAAATTGAACTAGAACTGTGAACAAGAACTGAAATAGAACTGAACTAGAACTGAACTACAACTGTGAACAAGAACTGAATTAGAACTGTGAACAAGAACTGAAATAGAACTGAACTAGAACTGAAATAGAACTGAACTACAACTGTGAACAAGAACTGAAATAGAACTGAACTACAACTGTGAACAAGAACCGAAATAGAACTGAACTAGAACTGAACTACAACTGTGAACAAGAACTGAAATAGAACTGAACTACAACTGTGAACAAAAACTGAAATAGAACTGAACTACAACTGAACAAGAACTGAAATAGAACTGAACTAGAACTGCGAACAGAGTACTGAATTAGAACTAACTAGAACTGAGTTAGAACTGAACTGAACTGATTTAGAACTGAACTAAACTCAACTAGAACTGATTAGAAGCTGAAATAGAACTGAACTAGAACTGAATTAAAATTTAACTAGAACCTGAATTTGAACCTGAACTAGAATTGAAATAGAATTCTTTATATCAATTATTTTCCATTTTTCTATAGGATAAAATATATTGCAGATATTTAGTGCTGTAAAATTTCAAAAAAATTTAATATAAAAGACAAGAAACTAGTTCAACTTGAACTGTCTAATGACTAAATCAAATTTGTTTATAATAAATTTTAGTCAAAAAAAGTGTTCTAACTTTACACCAAAAATTGTGAGATAATGTCAAGTTTTGTTCTACTTTGTGATAAATTAGAAAGCAGTTTAACCAAATTTATCTAAAATTTTTTAAATCGTAATAAATAAATAACTAAGTAGAAAAAAGAGCCGAATTTGTGATCACCATAATTAAAAAAAAACAATATTTACTATTAAAATTGAAAAGGAGCACATTTTAGGATCACATCTAATTTGTATTATAATTCGAAATCTGTTCAATTGTTAATATCTTGTTAAGAGGCGAAGAATGGAAAAAGGAACTTCATTGATGATCACTAATATTATTATAATATTGTACTTGTTGAAATACTTTATTTATTTTTTAATTTATTATTTTTTTTCTTATAAACGAAAAAGGAAATCGATATCAAAAATTACATAATTTTTAATTAATTTTCGAATTTTCGTGATTTTTGAAAATTTATTAAAAAAATAAAGTGATTTAATTTACTGGTTAATACGCAATTTTTCCATCTGGTTAATTAATTATTATAATTATATAATAATGAAAAACCAACATTTAATTAAACCAAATATTTTTGACATTTATTTGCGGATCTATAAATTATTTTAACTGACATTTAATTTCAAAAAAATAATTATGATCGCGTGTCTGATTTGAAAATAAATTTAGTTTTTTTTATACCCTACACCACCATTGGTGATTGGGGTATTATGCCTTTGTGCTGAAGTTTGTAATATACAAAAAATATGAAGTTAAACCCACATTTAAGTATACTGTTCCACTTAGAATCACTTTCTAAGTCGATTAACGATCGTCCATTCGGCTGGTTGACCATGTAAACGTTGTGAACACTCTACAGTTAGAGAGCACTTTTTGAAATTTAGTACATATTATTTTGGCCTTTGGACCGAAGCTTATTAAAAATGGCCATGTTCGGTCCAATATTTCAGGTACCTCCTATACAAATTTTTAAGGTCATAAAAATCCTCAATATAAAGTGATTTAAAGTTTGGTAAAGTTTTATAATATTCTAAAATGATGTATTTAATTATACAAGGATCGGTTCGTTATATCTCGTAGGTCCCTTCCAAATATCATTTTGAAAGCCATAAATCTCAGATATACGTTGGTATTGTAATAAAACCAACTTTTATTTTTAATTTTTATACCATATGCGTTTGTGCTTGTGATAAGTATACTGTTCGACTCAGGATCACTTTCTGGGTCGATTTAACGATGTCCGTCCGTCTGTCCGGCTGGCTGTCCATGTAAACGCTGTTAACACTCTACAGGTCGCCATTTTTGATATATCTCGATGAAATTTGGTACGTATTATTTTGGCCTCAGGATGAAGCCTATTGAAATTGGCCATGTTCAGTCGAATATATCAGGTACATTTCATAAAAATGTTGTTCCCGGAAAGGGGTTTTAAGGTCATAAAAGCCCTAAATACAATGTGATTTAAATGAAATCTAGCGCAATTAAGTTTTATAATAATCAAAAACGATCTGACAAATGCGAGGGTCGGACCATTATTTCTCATAAGTCCTATACAAATCCTCTTTCAAACATCACTTTTAAGGGCAAAAATCTCACATATACTTTGGTATTGCAATAATAATTGGTCCAATTAAAAAAAGGATAATCAAAAATCGATGTGCAAAACTAAACGAGAATCGGTTTATAACTTTCTCCCAGAAAAGTTCATTTTAAAACGCATAAATTTAACATAAATCGAAGTGTCACAAAAATGTATTACAAACTTAGGAATAAATCAAAAAATCAAATTATACGAGGGTCGTTCATTAAATTTCCGTAACCATTTTTAAACGGCGATGTGGTGTAGGGTATTAGATAGTCGGCTATACATTCTTACTTATTTTATTTGTTAAAGTTAGATAAATATAAACGAAAATCGATGTGCGAAGTTATGCGAGTGTCGGCCCATCTTATATAACTCTCCAAGAAAACAACTTAAATTTCACATTAATTTTAATGTCACAATAATGTACTACAGACTCGTTCATTATTTTTTCTTAACTACTATTTATAACAAATATTTTGTAGGGTATTTTATAGTCGGCTTTGACCGACTATAAAATTCTTACTTATTTAATTATGGTTTTTTGCTTCGCATTGAGGGAAATTTATAAGACCTGAAAGTGTAGGCAGGTGGCAAAATGTATATAATCCAACATTAACATTAAAATTTCAATATCAAGTCTTGGTATTTCATGATTACATTTTAAAAATAACATTAATTAAGGATGTATTTTAGTTAAAACTGGATTTTCTTCCAGATTAATATTATTTTTATTTATTGATTATTTTCTAATATCTTTTAAAAACAACAACAACAAATATTACCTTGATTATTTTTGCAACAGTTTTTGCATTAAATACGGTATTAACGTCTTTTTTAATTAATTAGGTTTTTTTTTAAGTTTTAGTTCATTTTTAGTTCATTTTTATGAACGATTTATGTTTTTTTTTTTAAAGAAAACAAGAAAAAATAATAAATATTATCTAATTAAAAATGTATTAAATAAATTAAAACTTAAAATGATTTAAAAAGAGACCAAAATGAGTTTAAATAAAAAGTAATTGAAATATTTGAAGATTTTACCATTTGAAGCGTTTGCAACCATGAAATTATGAGGAAAAACTAAGAAAACAAAATAATTTGTTTTCAAAAAATATGTTATATAACAATAATAATGATTAGGGAGTGAGGTTGAAAAAATCTTAACATACATATACTCTTTGATCGAACAGATAGTTCGTCTTTGTTTTTTGGAAACATTTTTTTGTATTCTTCAATTCTCTTTTGACAAGAGCCCAATATCTCTCCAATGATCTTAGCTCCGGTAGGATTTGCATCTTTTGGTTGTTGTATCACTCAAGGACTTGTTCATTATATTGCCAGAATGTCAAGTCAGGCCAAAACTAAGTGGACACATTATGTCTTTTGAATAAAAGCAGACTTTTTGTAAACATTCCTTGATGTACACTGAACCAAAAAAGGTAGTAAATATAACGAAAAAGGGTGTAGAATTGAAGAAAATTAGGTTAAATATCAGCCTACGAAGCCTTATTCATCATAAAGAAAAATTTCGTTGATCTTTCGTAAATTCCTCCAATTGATGAAAAATTGTCAATATGACTATTTGAATTCGTTAATAAAAAGAGGGTTAACTTAATTAAAATTAATCAATCAGAATAATACATTATTCAAATTGACAAAAATAAATTATTAAATTTTACTACCATATTTAAGTTGAATTAACGAAATTTTAATTGAATTGAGGAAAGAATTACGTTAAATTGTTGTAATCAATTAATACAAAAACTATTAAGGGACCAAGGGAAGAAGTACTCCCCATATAATGCAAATATTGATTAAGAACTCTAACAGTGAGAATTTTCAAACTGCTTTTCAGGACGAAATGTAGGACGGATCAGGGAGGAAGTAACCCTAATTTTTCGCCAAATGACAAAAAAGTTATTAAATTACAAAAATTTTATTCAAATTAAGAAAATCTTAATTGAAGAACAATTATGTTCATTTGAAAAAACTGTTTTTAACACATTTTTTTTCGTTAAAGTTCTACGATAATTTTTCCTTAATATTACCTACGACATTTGGTTCAGTGTAAAATTCAGTATTAATAGAATTCATTGTAACAAATGGTTGGCTTCTTTTGCCGCCTCCGAATGTTGCTTGCCATTACCAAGAACTTTTTGGGAAATGTTGACTGCTTTTGGTCTTAAACTTTCTTCAACATTCTTTCGAGCTTCAGCAAAATAAAATTTTTGACCAGGAAGTTGCGAAAATCCGCCAGAAAATAGGTTTCGTCATGCATTATGCATCAAAAATATGTTTAGTTTGAAACTTGACTTTTAAAACTTGACCTTTAAACTTTAAACAGCGTTCCTATCTGGAACTTGCATTACCTTTAACTTTTCGCTACCCGGGCTGCTTTCTTTTCGGATACGTTGGGAGTTCTTTCGAAAATATTTTCCATGTTTTCACTTTCAAAATATCATCTGGACTATTCCTAGGAATCAGGTTTTCTATCAACAGAAAGTTCTCTTGATACCGTTTAATAACATTGGAGACAGCTGATGGTAGACTTATGATTAGTTGGCCACATTTTTTTTAAAGTTATAATAAAAAATGTGTGTTATGAACTTTTCGATCTCACTCCTTATTTTATAATGTTGTAAATAATGTTGTCATTTTTTTCCATTGCAAATATTATTTATTTGGTTTTGTTGCTGGTTTTGTTAAAGAACAATTGCTACTTGTTGCTGCTGTTGTTAACAACAAGTTGTTTTGGTCAATAAAATTGCAACAGGTTTTGTTATTGTTGTTGTTTTTTTTCGTTTTTTGTATGATTTAGGAAAATTTGTCTTAGAATTTTAAATATTTTAATACAAAATTTATAACAATTGTTTAACTGCTCTAATACGTGTTTAGTTTCAATATTAGAAAAAAAATTAATGAATTTTATATCCTCCACCATCACAAGTGGTGAAGAGGGTGTATTAAACTTTGTTATTACGTGTGTAATGCTACGAAGGAATCATCTCAGACTCCAAAATGTATTTTTATCTGAGTCGATTTAGCTATGCTCGTCAGTCTGTCTGTTGTTGACATGCTCACGTCCACAATAATTGACAGAGTTCAGTGAAATTTGGCCTAAGTATTTTTATAGTCCTGAGAAGTCTCCTATTTAAAACCAGCAAAATTAGTTTAGTATATTGAAAAATATAGACCGATATTAGAGGCATTCTTCAAGTTCAAGCAAACATTTTTCATAATACGCCCAATTATAAATCGGTTCAGTAGAAAACAAGTTATAACCAAAAAAAAACTAATGTTATGAGTCACTAAGTGTTTCCTAATATATTCAGGAAAAATGTTTTATATTTCTGAGATCTTTATGTGTATATGTGTGTGTGACCTTAATAAAACAGTGTAAAAATAGTTTTCATTATTGAACAAGTTTGCATGGGGTTTGTGGACATGCTTCTGAGGAAAAGTGGAAAAAATTTGAATCATTAATAATATGATAAATATGTGTTTATATTGTAAATACTTCAATTAGCGATCACTTATAATTTTTACAAAACACCGATATTTAAAAAAAATCTATATTTGAGATCGAAATATTCATTAAACTGTTGACCCAAGTATTATTTGATAATAGTTTGATCAAGGTACCTTTGTAAAACATGTCAGTTATTATGTTTAAATAATATTTTAATCTAATTAAAATGAGGGATCCGAAAACAAAATCTAACTTTTTCTTGCAAAAATTGATCAGCAATCAAAGATCTGCCCTCAAATCGGGAAAATCTGTCCGTTAATAGAAGGTAGAAGAAATGGTCCACATGATGTTTCTAAAGCCAAAAATTTAAAACATTTTCAATAGAGCATTGAATGCATCCGGTAGGAAAGGAGCTAAGTTAGCTCAGTGCTCGGACTATTTGAACGAAATGTACAAGTGTTAAGGCGACTGTAGAACATACAATGCTCAAAAAGTTTCTGACAGGAACGCTGCTAAAAATTAAGAGGATAAAAAAATGGAGGACGGAAATTGAAGTCAAGTTTTATAAAGAAATATTCTTCATGCATAATGGGTGATGAAACCATGGGTGATGGAACGTTTTCCGTTTATCACAAGTGTTGAAGTTAATATTATTTATTTGCAAATTGTAATAATAATTTCAATCAACTAAAAATTGAAAACTGTAAGTTGAGGTGATTATGCTTTAATTAACATGTATGTATGTTAAGAATTTTCAATCTCACTCCTTAATATTACAAAAATTGATGTTTCGATAATCCTGTATAACATAAAAGCTTAAATATCTCGAACAATAAGCTATGAAAAGGCGACATCAATCCTTAAGAAAAACAAAAAACGATTAATATTGAACAATGTTAATTTAACATTCCAGAATTAATTTTTCGTTAACCATTTTAAAAATAATTATACTTTGTAAATTTTTTTACGCTTTTTTATTTTGTCTTTTCATAACTTAATCTGTCATTTTCGGTTTTCATATCGTATCGTTTTAAATTGTGTGAAATTTTATATTTCACACATTTTTCAAATCAGTAGAAAATGTTCAAACAAAAAATAAAACTATAAAGCCGACTTGACGAAAATGTCAATTTTTTTTTTAACAAAAATGCGTTTGACAAAATCGAATTAGTTTTATGAAATTTCAAAATCAGTGAATAAAAATGGTTCCCTTAAAAAATAAGGTTACAAGATCAAATAAATGATCACGTAATGTTGGTCAAATATGTACTGATTCGATCAGCTTGATTATAGTTTCAGATAAAAGAAAATATTGTCAATTCTAATTATTCTACAATTTCCAGCAAATTTGAAAATTTTATGGTCACATGTTGTTGACAAAAAAAGACAAATAAAAAGAAAATCAAAATTAAAATTTGACGTTTAACAACAAAAAGTTGGTGACTTAATATTTTTTTAAATCGTACTAAACGATAACTAAGAAAGAAGTAAGTCAAGTCGCCAATTACATCCTTAAAATGGCAGCATAAGAAAAAAAGAGAATTGAAAAACAAGAAATAAAACCAGAATTCTTGCAATTGATCTTTAAGAATGGTCGATCGGTCACAGTAAAATATTTCATATCAAATTTAAAGCTGCTTAAGCTACACATACTCTCGCAAATAAATGATTGTGTATTTTAGTAGTGAGATCGAAAAATGTTTGACATACATATCTATATATTTAATGAAATGAATCTGTGTTTGTTTGGGACTGCTAAATCACAGGACCGGTGTAATTATCGAATATCTAAAGAACTATAACAGCGAGAGGCAAAATGTGAGACGGATGGGATCAGGGGAAATATTGATTGTTTAAGGAATTATAACACGATAATGTTCGAATTTGTTTCCAACCACTTTATCAAGAAACTGTTTTACTAGACAAAATGAAGGATGGATAGGATCAGGGGAAGAGGTAGCTCCATATAAAAAAATTTTGATAATTGAATATCTAAAGAATCACTATAACGAGAATTTGCAAATTTGGTCCCAATAAATTTCTCAAGGAATTGTTTTGCTGGACAGAATATAGGCCGAATAGGATCATGGGGAAGAGGTGTCCCCCATACAAAGAAAATATTGATTATCGAATATCTAAAGTACTATAACAGCAAAAGTTCTCAAATTCGACCCCAAACACTTCCTCAAGAGTTGAAATGTTCGCTTTGTTTCGGCCTGCGTTCCTGTCAGGTACCTTTTAAGCCTTGTAAGTTTTTAAACCTGCATTAGGTTTAACTTTTCTTACAAAATGGTCGGAGCACTGAGCTAATCGGGCTGCTTTCCTACCGGATCTGTAGAGCAGCTCTTTTGAAAATGCTTTCTATTATTTCGCTTTATATACATCATGTTTAGCATTCCTTTACTTAAACCAGGTGTTCTATCAATGGACAAGTTCTTCCGGTACTGTTTAATAACACTGGAAACAGTTTCAAAGCAGATCTTCGAACGCTTGGTCGACTTCTTGTAGAACCAAGTAGGGTTTTTGTTGAAAATATTTAATAGTTTTAATAAAAAACGTGTGTTAAGAATTTTTCGATCTCAGTCCTTTTTCTCTTTTAAGTCTTTTTTATTCAATGAAATCTATACTTTTGTTCAATTTTTTTTTAATTTAAGAAAACAATTTTTGTTTTAGTTAAAGTCTTGTTTTATATAAAAATAACAAAAACAATAATAACAATCGACTCTTATATAAACCTTTCGTTTTAATGTTTGATCACCAACCGATCAAACCACCAACAAACCAGGTGCTGCATATTTTTTCTCTTTACAAACATGCATACAATTACACTCACATACACATATCACATACATATAATAAATATATTATTTAATTCACTATGAAATCGTATAGAGGGCGATTTGAAATAATATACATTTATGGAAAGGAATGTAAATGTTTACAGGTAAAATTAAAAAAAAAAGATTTCATTTTCTTCATTTTTTGACAAAATATTTGCCAGAAATAAATATTTTTTAATTAAAATGGATTTTTACTTAATTTGGTAAAATATTTTATAAGTCAAAGAAGATTTAAAAGCTTTCACAAAAGTTTGCAACTTTGTATAAGATACAGTGATCAACAAAAGTGTGTTAAGAGGAAATAATTTTTAATATTTTTCTAAAATCACTTTTTCGACTGAAATGTAAAAATGAATGATTAGTCGAAATGTAGTTGAAGTGAGAAGGCTCTTACATGCTGGAATTCAATTGTGTTTGATAAAAAGCTCGACATTTGCAGAAAACCGGTTTTTGAGTTATTCGAAAAATAAGCTTTTCAAAAAAAAAAATCGGTTTCGAATACGGTTTTATGTTCAAAATCCGATTAACCGAGTTTTTGTTTGATTATTATAAATTTATAATTTTGTTGACGTGATTATGACTAAAACAGACGGATATAGCGAAATCGATTCAGAATATCATGTCTAAGAATGCATTAAATACTTTGCTCGTGTAGCACACGTAATGAATAATTTTATATATTTACACAGTCATGGCGGAATATACAAACATGAAGTGAAATATAAAAGTGAAACGTTCAAAAGTGACTTCCATTAAAAACCAGTTCGAAAGTACAAATTATTCGAAAACTGGTCGGTTTTTTGAACCGGTTGACCGGTTTCCAGTTTCGTCTTTTGAATACACAAGCTTGACCCCAATGGTTATAAATCTTGAATTAAAATATCACAATACTAATATTTTTAAGATTTATGCACTTAAAAGTGACCCTTTCCCGAGAATCTGTATTGTATAGGAGTTAAGGTTATTTAAGAATCAACATTTTTGAATTAGATTTGGACTAATAAAATCTTACTTACGTCAAAAAATACATACCAAGTTAAGCAGAGGTGTGACACCATTCTTTTCCGTACGTTTCATCAGCACAAATGCTTAATTCCCAAATATCTATGTGCTGTAGGGTATAACAATAAAGAGAATTTTGATAGGGTTATTTGAAAGAGAGAAGGGATTAACCAAATTCATCATCTCCAAGTGATATAATTTTCAGCTTCCAAACTGCTGTCAAGGAATCTTACACTGTGAAACATCATCATCCGACGAAATAGACGAAATAGTCGAAGCAAAGGGTTTGAAAACTTAGGACAGTTTGGATATCAACTTGACCAATCTGCAGCAGATTATAAAATTTGTTACTCGCATTCATATTGATAAAGATTCAAATGGTTTAATTGAAGTCAAACGAAACTTGTGAGCGCTTGAAAACATTGAAACTTGTTGCTTGAGAACATTGAACAAAATGATTGGTTGTATTCACGGTTACTTGAGGATGCATCTCAAATAATTCTCCCGTTTAGAAATTGTCATCTTACTTTAGCGATGTTTTAAAGAGATGTCTTTTAGCCTTAAGAGTTACTGATTAGGGCAAAGAGTATAATCGTCGCCCAAAATCGCCCAAACTTTCAAGAAGAATATGCACAATCTGATGGATGGAACTGCTGAATTTAAAGAGAATTCTGTAACATTAATTCCCGCAAGAAAATCTCCTTCATTTTTTTTAATGGGCACCATAAAAACATGAAGTAACACTTTGTGCGATTGGCCTGCGTTAGGTCTAAATAGCTTTCACTTCTGGGGTATGCTGGCTTAGCTAAAGTTAATCATTCTGGATGATTCAAAATTGCAACAAGCTTTTGCTTTTGCTTATAAATCGGTTCCAAATTTATTTACTAGAATTCATCTTCCGCAAGGGCCCTTGAAAGTTCTGAATTGTAAGCGCTGGATTAAAAATTATTAAAAGAACATAGTTTAGACCACAAATTAACTAAAAAAGATACTCCCATAATGATACTTTGGAGCATCTATATATTTTCGAATTTTCGAAATAGAATTTTAAAAATAACACCCGAAATTGGATTTCGAGCTGTATTGATTAGAATCGTTTTGAATTATATATTTCCTTTCTTGAGAGTAAAAATCGAGTAAAATGTTTTTTTCAGTTTTCTCAATTTCTTTAAATCAAAGGTAAACATAAGTAGAGAGATGTTGGCGCTTTATACTAGTTTGTGTAATATAAAAACAAGTATAAATGTGGCTATGCTGAATAAAGCATTCTTAGGCACCCTCCACTACAAATGCGTATGAAGTATGTACGTTGTACGTCATAAAATTTCTTATATTTTTGGCTAAAACTTCTTTTCTATCAAATATTGGACTTTATCATTTAATATACTAAACCGAATTTGCTGGTTTTAAATAGGACATTAACTGGACAGTATATAATTCTGGATTAGGCAACTCCTCATGAAATTTCTTATCATGAAATTTCTTATATTTAGGACAGTAAGAGGACAGTAACAAATTTCATTAGTTTTGGATGTGTGATTGCCAACAACTGACGGGACGGACAGACAGACATAGCTATATCGACTCAGATTTTAATTTGACGCAAGAATATATGTACATTATGGAGTCCTTCGTGTTACCCCTTTTCGTCACTTGGTGAAGGTTGTAATAAAGCAGCAAGATCATTCATTATCGAAGGCTAACATGCGGCTAAATGAATATTTTTTGAATTGCAAGCCATACTAACATTCGTATTATGTTCCTGTAAACTGATCATGACCATTTGTAATCTGGAATATTGTTTGGTGATCGTTGATCCATTTAAAAAAAACGAATTGATTATTTTAAAAATCTGTTGCAAATTTAACCACAATGTTCTAAACTGTGACACAATTGTTAAAGCAAGATTTATTGCACTTGTTGTTTTTATACCCTCCACCACCACAAGTGGTGAGGGTATATTAAGTTTGTCATTCTGTATGTAACGCCAAGAAGGAATCATCTCAGACCCAACAATGTATATATATTATTGCATCAAATCAAAAACTGAGTCGATTTAGCTTATGTCCGTCTGTCCGTCTGTCCGTCTGTCCGTCTGTCTGTCTGTTGGAAACATTCTCACGCCTGAATAATTGACCGAATTCAATAAAACTTGGCCACATTGTTTGTTATTGTCCTAAGCAGTTTGCTATTTACAAACCAGCTATATCGGTTTATAAGCAAGGAAGTTATAGACCGATATCTTGAAACAACCTCAAAATTTTCAAAAAATTAACTCTTCTAATTTCTTCTAAAAATGTAATTGGACTTAAACAAAAAATTAATTTTAGCATACAATTGCACATGCTTCATCATCGTGCCAAAAATTATCAAAATCTGATTAACCGGAAAAAAGTTATAGGCTATAATATGCAAAATTTTGATACACCCCAAACTCTTGTGTCATATGGACCGCAATTTTTAAGATAATTTACTGAAATTTGTCACAACTAATTTTTAAACCATTCTTAATATATGTTATAAATTTTATTAACATTGGTCCATATTTGATATAGCTCCCATATAACGCCATTTCCCGGAATATGATTTATAGCTCATAAAACTCTTTAAATTGCAACCAATTCTATTGAAATTTGGCACAAATAATTGCTTAACTATTTTAAATATATACTATAAATTTTATTCACATGGGTCCGTATTTTGATATAGCTCCCATATAAGGCCCCTTCCCGGAATGTGATTTATAGCTCATAAAACTCTTAAATTTGAACCAATTCTTTTGAAATTTGGCACAACTAATTTCCTAGCTATTTTAAATATATGTTATAAATTATATTAAGATGGGTCCATATTTTGAATATAGCTCCCATATAAGGACTTTCCGGAATATGATTTATAGCTTATAAAACTTTTAAATTTGAACTAATTCTTTTTGAAATTTGGCACAATTATTGTTTCAACTATTTTAAATATATATTTGCGAATTTTATTAATATGGATCCATATTTTGATATAGCTCCCATATAAGGCCCCTTCCCGAATTTGATTTATAGCTCATAAAACTCTTAAATTTGAACCAATTCTTTTGAAATTTGGCACAATTAATCTCTAATTATTTTAATATATACTAATAAATTTTATTTACATGGGTCCATATTTTGATATAGCTCCCATATAAGGCCTCTTCCGGAATATGATTTATAGCTTATAAAACTCTTA